>LJIJ01000220.1:0-171381 GCA_001718145.1 Orchesella cincta | reverse complement strand
TGCACTGAAGAGGATCCCTTGTTTTTACCACTCAATCACTGCCATTTTCTATCAGTTTGTTCACAAAACCAAGGATACAACATGCAATCCAACACACGTACATTTACGTCTGAAATGCATTACAAATTTGACTCTGCTTACTCTGTGGCTATTTTAGCACTGATGATTCAATCATTACTAATGAAACGTCCTCTTCGGATCCCTTTACCTTACCCAGAAGACTTTTTACGATAGATTCAACAGAGACATCCCGACAACCAGAGACATACTACCAAATGGCTTGCTAGTCACATTTGTAAAGACAATACCATCACAGGAAACCAAATGATGGAGTAAATCAGCAGTCTTTGAACAAGATAGAAAGAAGAATAACTACATATTTTTTTAAACTACAACAAATGATAATAAAACTAGATCCTGATAAACCCATCAGAGGTATTTTATTCGAAGCCGTACCCTAATTAAACCATCTAACACTGCCTAACGACCAAGTAATCTACGACACAGCTGCGGTCAGCAGTCATGAAAACATACAAAAACCTAAAAACATACATAATCAATTTCATACTTCAAAAGTAAAAACAACCATAACACCAAGCAAACTCAAAATTTCACAGAATACTCCAGAACTATACTAACATTAATAATTCATTTAGCGAAAAGAATTAGGAGATAATGTACTTATGTCTTTGGTTGAGGTGAACCCTAACCTAATCACGGTAATCATAATCACGATTCTATACTTCTTTCACTTTACACGTTGATTTTTCTTCATTAAACTACGAACTGTACGCCTACTAATCACAGTAATATGAATTTTAAAATACTTGGAACTGTAACAATAAAATACCTTTACTGATGATATGAAAAATTAGACTAAACAGCTGCCTTACGTATCAAATTTTAGCACTGTAGACAACAGCACTAAATACCAAATACATGTTTATCCGCACCTATCACCTTTTTGCATTGGAGAGAGTCCTTTGTTGGTGTTTTTACTTTTCACCATTCGCTTCTTCTCACTTCATTTTCATTCATTCATTTCATTCAAAACAACGGATACCATAACCATATTTATGCATTATTCGTCCCAAAACACGCACATTTACAGCATGCAATAAACTTTAGGAATGACTTTGCTGTTGCTAATTTACCTCTGAAGATTTAATGATTCCTAATCAAATTTACTCTTGAATCGGTTTGCTTTACTAGCAAGACTTCCTTTCTAATTTTCTACGTCTTCAAAACTAAACCATGAATGTTCACATATTTACAAGAACTTGCTGCGCGTGATACACTTCTGTAATTGTTTGACCACAGATGACCCTTAATCAAAAGTAATTACGCTTTTTGATTGTTTTTTCTAACTAACGCTTCAGCAGATTTCAGCTGAGTACAGGATGCATACTTCAACATGGATTTCAATCAGTTATGTAGGAAAAATGGTAAAGTTTAATCAACAAATTCTATGTTAAACCAACTGATACTTTCAAAAAGATCAAGCAGCTCCCAGCTCCAAAATGTAGATATCAAAGCCCAACTCGCAGAGTTTTTCAAGAAAATAACATAAAAAAATCACATCAGTCAAAAATCTGTGCTACGAAAACAAACTGTGGAAGTAGGAATGTAACCGATGACCTACAGAAAAACTTATTCGGCGGAGGAGGAATATGCATAGCAGGGTTAAACACGGATGCACACCGTAATAAATAGAATTTTTGCAGAGAGCATAACAATATCAATGAACAGCATAAACACCTACTATGCTTATCAGTCTATAGCGCTGAAGCACTGGATACTAGTTAGTCGCACCCTCGCACTGGTCACCTGTTTCACTGGATAGAATCATTTATTGGCCTTTTTACCATTCACGTCTACTCGCACTCACTGCAATTGCTTCTATTGCTTTGTTGACACAAAACTATGCACTTAACTTCAACATGCTTTATGCATTTCAACATACGCACACACGCACTTACTATCTGAAATGCATTACAATTATGAATATGCTCACGCTACGGCTATTTCAGCACTGATGATTAGATAATTACTAATCAAATGTCTTCCTTGGATTGCCTTCCCTTTCCTAGCACTACTTCGTTACTATAGACTTAACAGAGTCCTTTTCAGAACCACAAACATACTACCAAATGGATTGTTGGTCACTTTTTTGTAAGACAATGCCGTCACAGATAATAAAATGAAGGAGTACCTAAACATTGAAACAAGGTAGAAAGAAGAATGTAAGTTACATTATGTAACTACATATGTTTCCATATGACAGTACACGAGTCAAGGAAGGAAGTCATTTACAACAAATGGAACATGCGTAGCTCAGAACTGTTCAAAACTCACAAAAGAGTTGAAAGCCTAATCTGGATGATCACATCATATGTTGGATTTAACTAAACCTTGTAACTGCCGAAAGACTAAATAACTCAGTGTCAGTCAATGGATTATCGGACACGCTACATGCATCCCAAACATTGCATAATAGGTTGCACATTTTAAAGGTAAAATCAACCTAAGCATCAAGCAAACCCAAAACATAATGGCACTACACTAACATAATATAATAATTCGTTTAACAAGGGATTAGGAAAGAAGCTACTGCAAACTGTGCCACCAAATGTAGGATTAATCACACCTATCGCCTTTCTGCACTGGAAAGAATCCAACTGACTTTGCTCCTGGTACTTTACCAACTTCAATGACTACAAATGAAACGTTCCGGTGAATCGGTTTGCTTTCCTAGCAAGACTTTCTTACTAATTTCCTAAGAATTCGTCAACCATGAGCCATGAATACAAGAGGGATGTATACAAATATAGAGGCACCACGAACACCTATTCCATTCCCTGCTGTAATTGTTTACCACGGATGACTCCTAATCAAGTGTAAGTACGCATTATGATTGTTTCTCCTTACTAACGCTTCAGTAGATCTGAAAACCAGATACATATCTCCGCTTGGATTTTAATCAGTTAAGGAGGAAAAGAAATCATACAGCATTTCAACATTTTGGAAAGAATGCAATAGAGATGATATCCCATGTCATATGTCATTTTATCATATGACAGTGCAGAAGAGTAGAAAGGAAAACAAATCTATTTTCAATTTTTCAAACCAATGGAACTATAAAACACCAGGACAAAATGCCAATTCTTGTAAACCTATTGGTGGAATTCAACACGACGTCGTGTCTAAACTACCTTCTTAAGATACAGTTTAATCAACAAATATTAAATTAAATGACACTTTGAAAATATCACGTACCTCTCGGTTCCGGGAATCGGATATCAAAGCCGAACTTACGCAGTCAGTCCCAAAGAAACAAAAGGCAGTACTGATCACTTTAGCACCCCATCCGTGCAAGTCTCTAAGAAATACTTAAATTCAAAGCTACTGTCAAATCAGGTTAAACACGGAGCTCCCGTGGTATTTTGCCAGTGGACCAGGTCCCAAAATCGGAGGAGAAAAATAAACACTATATCACAAGCTGTAGCAAATTGGTTGTGCTTATGATTTGACCTTGTTTCCGTAACCCTAGATAACACATCTACTATAACTCATCCTCAGTCTCGTCCAAAGCTGTCGATTTGTTCAATCAGAATTTCAAAAAGTTAAACGGTTAGAAATTTATCGTGCTGACAAACAGACGACGCGATACAAAGTCTTCTTAATATGTACAAAGATACATAATAAGCTAGAACCGGGAACGGCATTTGTGTATCTGTTAAACGTAATAAACCTAGGCGGCGTTTTGGTAATTGATTAGGTAGGATAACTGTATCCAATCATCAATCATCTGTTCAGAACAGTGTCCAGGTTTCGCTTTGTTATATACGTAATTGAGCTCCGACCCAAAGGAATCTCCTTAATACACACGTTAAATGGGTAACGAATATAGAAAACGAAGACCAGCATAACATTAGGGACATCGGCAAAGTTTATTAATACTGTATTTTATACGCAATCTGAATGTTTTTATAAACAGGAGTTATGTAGGAAGAATACGTAACGAAATGCTAAAAACATTCATTGCTTTTACGAGCATTTATAAAAGTTCAGAGGGAATGAATGTTGTTGCTATTCTTTCATAGTCATTCATACACAGTGATATGGAGACTTGAACCGTTCAGAAAAGCAAGTTGCTGTTTTACACCACCAAGAAAAGAAGTTGGTAAGGTTTTCCTAAGATTGGAACATCCAACTTTGAAATAGAATACAAAACACTTTTACGCACACACACTCTACGCTATTTTGCATTTATTGTTCTGCTGAAAGTTGTCAGCATGCAATAAAAGTATCTCTGGATTTCTCTATTCTCTTCAGTGAGTTATTTGGCCCCAGAGTACAATGGAGACTTGCTTGGTGGAGCTCCCTCTTCTTCATATATAAATGGAACGGCGTATAATACTTTTACAAAAAAAAGGGATGAGTAAACACTAATATCCAGTCCAAGAAAATGTCAACCTTATATGGCCACTCTGGTTTTCACTCTTTACTCGCTTTTTTGTGAAAGCCAATGCTTGAAATTTGAACTTGCATCTTTGAATCTAAAGTGCTACCAATTTTTTTCTCAATAGCTTGTACTACAACGATCTACAGCATACATTTTTCTTTCATTTAAAGGTTCAAGTCCTAGCCAAACCACATGCGTTTTTTCTTTGCCACTTGGAACACCATCCAAGCTCAAAGTATATCTAGAATTTTATAAACGTTTAGATTCAATGGGAAAATGCTAATAAAGCTATAGAACGGAGCTAACTTGTGTTAGGAGAGGGCGACTGAGGTAAAGAAGATTAAAAGCAACAGAAGAGCTAGTATATACTCAATTTTTTGCGACCCTTTGTCACTTGTCCCCATTTAATGAGTGAGTTGAACACTTATTTGGCTGAAAACAACGGAGGCTTGCCCTTAAATGTCTTCCTGAAAGTAGTGGCAAATTACTTTTCACTTATTTCTCTCTGTAACATGACTTTTTCGGTAATGGCTTAGTTCCTGTACTTGAATCACTTCATAAAAGTCTAAATGGCTTGTCCGCTTTGGGAAACGGGACAAACTCTGCCACATATTGTGCACTGCTGACTCTAACCTATTCCAGATTTTCCTTTCTTTGTACTTAATCGCTTGTGTAGTTCATCTTAAACCAAAAAAGATGAAGGAAGGGACTGTGGGATATTTGCGAGAAATACGAATTGTGTTTTTAAAGTTTCCTACCATTTTGGCACATTGTCAAGGCAATTTTAATGACAGTTTAGTCAACTTGAATGGGATGTCCTCAAATGTCAACAATATTGGCCGAGAATTAAAAATTCACAACAATTGTCATGAAATAGGGGATATAAAATGCAAAACTTTGATAATCAAGAAGTATATTTGCTGCCAAAAATTTCATTTTGATTTTGTTTGGAATATTAATAAAATTTCTTGCACAAACCGACAAAATCTCACGTTGACTTGTTATCCTCTTCAACTATGGAATCGTTAACCCAAAATATCTTAAATAGGCCTAGTTATCTTAAAAGGTTTATTAACACACCATCAAACACAATATTTAAACACTTTTTGGTCCAGCATCGGGCTGAAGTTCATTGGAGCATTGTACTGTATATTGATCCTACTGTCTCTTGTTTACTTACGTTAGATACTCAAGTCCTCCGTATGACACAAAAATATCTCGACGTTGATATTATGATTAATGACAAATCTGCTGATCAAGTATTTTTGTATCTCATATCACTTTCCTCATGCTTTACACGACATGATTTCATGAGCTACGACGACGAACCGTGATTTCCCGCTAGGCACTGAGATTCAATAATGTTTCTTTTTGCTGAGGTTTGCAAATACACAATACTGCAGCAATCGATTGCACATTAGTTAATTTCCACTTCCACTATTTCCTAGCACGCCCTATCAGTTTGTCTGTTGTCTATGTGCCGAAAAAATGTGCGTGGGGTTGGAATATTACAGACAGTTGCAGCTTGCAATACAAGATTTAATTCAATTTGTGATATAGAAGCATCTCATAGAAGAAATATCAAGCCATGTATGCATATATATATATATATGTTATCATGTACTCATCTCTCATATTTGCAGTCATAAAAGAGCATTCTCAAAAACATATTGATTGATTTTATCCCAACATCAGCAACTTTTATTTTCATATGAAGGACATTTCCGACGTGTCCTGGATGAAGGTTCCAATGAGCAAAATCATGCCTTGTGAGTTCAAGTTGGTTTTTGGTACAAAACAGCTCCAATGCTAAAAATAAATGTGTAATAATTATTTGAAAGGTAATTATTTATTGTTTCTTCCAAACTATGAGTCCATTCATACAATTAACAAATAATGATAATACACGTACAATGCAAAAATTTACATTCGGATCGGTGAGATAATTTGTGCAAATTACATCATTTTAACTCTAATAAATTTGTAATCACTCATCATCATCATCATTTAGTTTAATTAGCAATAAATATCATTCTAATATACTTACATAAGTTTATGTAGGAATTTGGATTATTCTTTTGCGGTTCCTTTCTGCTTTGACACAAAAAATGTCAGACCAACTCTGATGCCTTATTCAGTACATTATCAATTTATCCAAAAGACAGACTGGATTCGGTTGTTTGATAAGGAAACAATATTGTATTTTTGTAGAAAGCAGCAATTGAAAATCCTCTTAGAGTTTTAAAGTATAATATGCGTACATATTTCATTTCCAGAATCGTACTTACTTAATACATATGTACAATGTTAGATTTACGTTTGTTTTATGCATGATTTAATAGATAGCAATATTCCTTCTCTAAAACTACGATGACGACTGCTACACCAAGTCTAGGTTTGGATAATATAGTATTGTATATACATATGTATGAGCTTTATAATAGATTTTCATAAAAATTATAATTTATCTAGTTACATCTAACTTTTGCTTAGCTACCGCGCTAGATTGTAACTGTAACCACCTTATGAGCAGCCAAATTTGACTATAACCTATGGTTAGCTACTTAAATCTTTTTATACCCGGTCGTTTATCGCTAATCATCTAGTTTCACGAATATAGAAGGATACTGACTATGGTACACAAGCAATTTATGAAGCCGCACAAAATCAGTTGAAAAATTTTATAAGCGGGTGTTTACGGTTGAATAAATGCATTGTCTAGCAATAATCTTAATAAGAATATTTTAATACGTAAAATTAATTAAAAGTTGTAAAAGATGTGATGATTAAGTAATGCGCAGATTTGTGAAGACATAGACGAAAGTTCCGTTTAACTTATAACTTAAAAGGTTTAACGTTTGAACACAAGCAAACACTTATACTTTTGGGCTACATTAGGGTAATCTAATAGTGGCATGTGGGCAGATACAAATTTTTACGTAAAGCAATATCGAAAGATGATCATATTTTGTATTCCATTCTTGGAATTCAGTTCATACACCTACAGAAACGAAAGCTTCTGTTATTTGGCAAACCAACGCACTATTAACCAGCGGAATTTGATACTTCCGTTTTATCTCCCTGATATGATGGTGAGCAATCCACAATTACGGTAATGGGCTACATTCATAAAAGTATACCTGCACCGTACTCTCTACAGGAAAGCTTCACAAGCGTCCAATTCGAATCACAACGGTCGAAAAGAAACTCCTCCCACGGTAATTGTGATAAACTAAAGATGCATTTTGATTCCGACACGATACTGCACGCGACACTAGCTTAGCACTGCACTGAAATTATAGTCTTTACAATGTGTTACACCCCAAAGCCCAACTTACACTTTGTCACTTGATTCATTTATAATTGCTAACACGAAGTCAGATTGACATGCTGGCCATTGTCATTGTCAATGTTGTAAAAGCACCATAATATTTTCCTGCATTCTTTGAAAACTTCGTCGTTGGTAGTACAACCAGCCAACCCTCTATGGAGAAAAGATTCAATTTTCACGCGACATAAAACAATATGGTTGGCATGAGTAATAATGGAATTGGAAATGTGAAAGGAGGGGAGTTTTTTTGCTAGACAGCTAGCTGTCAAGTCTTGAACTCTGAAGCTCTGCTCGCTCATTAAAGTCCCGGCCATTTTACATCTTTACTCACTGCTTCACACATTTTATAGTTACGACATAATGTACATTTATAATATGCCTATATTCCATAAGAACATAATACAAACTTAATTACTGGCCGATCATGCGGCATCCCCATTTCATATTGTGGATGAAGCAAATTCGAGTGAATGTGATCAGTATTACATGCTACAAGAGAGAATAAAATTGAAAGGAAATTATTCACGTATAAGAGAAATATGCCATTCTATTTAGGGTTTGCATTACCTGCTACATCTTATGAAGGAATATCCGCTTCCGAATGGAAAATGTTTAACTACAATTATGCTTATAATATGTACAGTACATCTTACGCAATATTAACATACCACAAAGTATTCGTCCATCTTGTAGAAATAAAGATTGTGATATTTTGGTACTATATTATACCCTCAAGTTGTCTAACAGAGAATTAAATCATCTTATTACATTATTATTGCAAGAGCACGAGGCTAATATATTTATGTATGTATAAACACTTTTCACTGACCACACAGCACGCTCACACGGTCAAACATACAATTTTTCCAGGTAAAAAGAGGAGTTGAACTAAAAAACTGGATTGACATACATACCCCATATTACGCTATATATTTATATATTGTAACCGAAGATTTCTGTTTGTTGACTCTTTTCGTTTAGTTGTGAATGTGTGTTGTCTGTGAATTCAACATGCACTTCTCATTCAATATTACTTTGTGACACGGGAGAGTGGTAGAGGAAAGTGAAGAAGTACGAAGATAACTTCCACACACGGATGATCTACTTGACACTTTTTCAAAGTGCTCTCAAGTGGCTGAAGTGGATGATAAAGATCACGTAAGTGTGGATTAATACTGAAGAAAACATCTTTAAGCTTTTTGTTGAAAGGAAATACGCAACGCTGAAGTGATTATGGGTGGAACCTGCGGGAAAAACATACACAGTTAATAATACACAAACATAGATATATATTGGGATTATAAAGCATTCGGATATAAAAACCAATGTTGGCTTTCCCACACGGTGCATGCAACAGTTGTTGTTTGTTTTCTCCCAAAAAAACACAACGTTTTACCGTGAAATGACGCTAGAAGAGCTAACACTCAGATTTATTGTGCTTCATATATTGTTTGGGATATCAAAATTGAGTGAAAGAGAACAAACATCGACTGGGGTTACAACAAACATGAAATTTTAATAGCCGTTAGGATCCGGTGTATCCATTTCCATCTACCAAAACAAGTAATGTGAGATGTGATGCAGTGATGTAATATGATAGCATGACGGAATAAGATTTTGATTTGGGGAGAAAGCCAACACGAGGCACCAGTTCTATAACCAAACATTGTCACAGTACTGTTTCAAACTGTGTTTGTTTTCGACTGTTGTTTAAATGCATCTTGCCAAAATAATTCTCCAGGCAATTTCTCACTGTTGGAACGTTGAAAAATTTGTTTTTCTTGAAACTACATGCATATTATATACTTCCTACAAAAACAGTGTTTATTTTTGTTAAGCATAAGGTTATAGGATTTGAAATGAAATTTAGCAATCCAAACTCAGAATGCTATTCCATTCATAAATATACTACATACATTCGCCCAGATGCTTGAGGACATATAATATAGTATAGGAAACATAATAAAACTTTCTAAATAGATAAATGAAACGAGCGTAATCAACCAATGAAAGGGAAAGTGACTACTTCCTGTGATACAAGAGAAAAGTAAAATGCAGTTACATACTGCACCAACGGACAAAGCTAAACATTTTTACGGTCTGGGCTACATATTACATCGTACAAGTTAAGATGACAGGATTTTATAGTACAAGAGAGAGAAGGGAAGTGAAAGCAAGCACTGGTGCATCAGGGTAGCAGCGCACTACACACAATCTCTGATTTTCTGCCATAATCGTGGCTTCCTTTATTGTCCTCGTTTTACTTCACTATTGCGATGTACATGCAATTTCTAATATCTCTTGAGATGCATGTAGAATTGGTGGGTGTTAGGCTATATTTAAAAAATTTGCAACGTAATGATTTTGATATTACTTTACTTTTTGAGTTTAATTGAACATGCCATCAAACAGTGACATTCACAATCCATGCAAATTGCATTAACATTGCAAAATTCAAATCGATGCATATTTTTTTTTCATTTCAAACGTTTAGGTTAAAATACAACCAAGGAAATTCTACGAAATAAGTATACAATATGAATGCGTTCTGAAGGGGAAAGAAAAAATGAGCATGATATCCCCATACTGCGGAAATATATTGTGAGGGGAACGTGCATGTTTTTGCAAAGCTTACAGATGGATGACGGATGGAAAGATATAGGGGTATTTTGTGATAAACTGGCTATAAAATTTATCATGCAAGAAAGAAAGGAATGAAATGAAATTATCCCAGTTTATGTTCCTTTTTCTGCAGTCATTTCGTTCTTAAATAGAATCCATCTTATCCCATATTGGCCCTTCTCACGAAAGAGTAATGAAATTGGCATTTATCATCCGAATTAAACGAGGATCTCAGCTGTAACTTTTTTCCTCTCCCTATTGTTCAGCTGCCGTGTTTCAACATGCTATTTTCGTGACTGTGTCATGAAATGCATTAATAGCTTTGTCCTTTCGGAATCCAATCGACTTTCGAATAAAGGACAAGTTTTCTTGTCGCATACCCTCATTTCATACAACTGAATGGATGGATGTGTGTGGAAGCATGGCAATATCGTCGCAAGCCAATTTATCGTGGTTTTAATGAACTGAATGAAGCAATTTGATATATGTGCAAAAGTTACCTGAGCTTTTGTAACGGCCATTTCCGTTATTGCTGGCGGAGGAGGAGTTGTCCACAACTGATGATATTTTCGGACGATCATCTTCTAAAATGGTTGCTTCTGCACTATGATGGTACATGTTATGAATTTTTGCAATACAGCCAAGAGTAAGCCGACCCTGAATGAAATGTGAAGGGGTGAGAATGAAACGAAGACCAAGGGTTGATGTCTCTCTCGAATCCCATTCCCGCCGCACTTCTTGTGGTGACGTTAGATAGTTTGGGTTGGCCTAATGGATTACAAAAAAAAGTTTTATTGAACTTATAACCTAATTTTAATTGCTTAACCCTACCCTGCCCATTAAAATATAAGAACTCTAAATTAATACGTTGTATGACTTACCAGATCCCCATTGATTAGCCAGGTGAGATTCGCAGCCGGTTTTGAGCGATATGAGGTACAGTTGGCATCAAGAATGTCACCCACTGCCAATGGCCTTTTTGATAACGCTATTTCAGGCCTGTGTTCAGGAAATGCTGTGAACGAAACAGAAAAAATCGGAATCAGTTGCAGCCCAAAATAAATTAATAGTGGATGTTCCTCTAGAAGAATTCAGTTAAATCATGGCTTTTAAGCTCCTTGCTTGTTTGTAATATATACTGCCAGTATTTTCCATAACCCGTTCCACTGGAAGCATAGTATGTAGTTTTAGTTTCTGAGTCTTTCCTTGACTTACATGACACAACAATTCCGGTATGCATTCTAAATCCCAGCCTTGGTGTCGTAAGTAAAATGGATAATCTTGTAAAGAGTGTTCATGCCAATCTTCATTTAGACGTGTTTCACAAATAAACTTTCCTGTGCTAAATGCAAGTCATATTATGCAATAGCATGTCACCCCACTCTCCCAGAGTGAAAGAATTATTTTGTTGGGATGTAGAAGGTGACAGTTGATGGCCATGACATTAGATACATGAATAATAGCTTCACTTCCAATACATCCCTAACATTTATTAGATTTGTAACGGTGTCATTTGATATGGTTTGTTCAATCCAGTACTCAACCCAAGCCGAGTTTTTAAATTGTGCAATTACAGAATTGGATAAATTTAGTGATGTTACAGATTTCAATTTTCATAAGCAACTGCCAGCTACCCAGCAAATAACTGTATTTATAATTGCAATAATTTCATAAGCAGTAATTGAAATCTAACACGAAATGGCATAAGTATGTGCATGAAAAAACAACATCATTCCATTCACCGTTGTAGCTCACATCGAAAAGAAATGTGTTGTTGCTTTGTTACAATGTATGATGCCAGAATTAGACTTCGTCCGACATCCGCTATGAGATGATTCTTGGTGTCTTCTCCTGAACAATTTTCACTAGTCTTTTTTAGTGCGACAGTTCATGCATTACGCTAATGAATGAGATTATAGTGTGAGAGGAAATCCTTTCAAATGCCACGAAAATACGGATGGTTCAGTTGAGTTAGCCAAGCATTGCTATTAGTAATGAGTTGATTACGAGGTGTAAATTTTAAAGGGAACGGGACACGGCAATGGTTATTATGTAGGAGTAAATCAGTTTACGACCATGATACTGATTACAAAGCTCATTAATCCAGATATTTTTAGTGGAGCTGTAAAAATTTCATGAAACCAAGTCAATATGACAATGCCACACTTCTCATCTCAAGCTAACAGTAATACCCTTCCAGTTTATAGCCCGGGTTTGTACGGCTCCATTATAAATCACATCAACTTTCGATTTCAGTAGAGGTTGAGTAGCAAGGGTTAGACCAAAATTTGCATTTTTAGTAGAATGGGGTAAATAAAACTCTAAAAATGTTACTTACCCACAACATACAGAATTGCAGCATTTAAATCTGTCGTGAATTCTGGAAAATCAACTGTCACTTCGCAGCTGTACCTTGCAGTCATGTTGAGGTCAACCTTTTTTAACGTCAACTGGGTAGCGTCTGACTGGCTCAGCTGTAAAAATATAAAATTTGCAATGTACAAAAATTAACTTGACTTTATGTAACTTTTATTAGATGGAATAAATAATTGACTCTTTCAAATTATTAAGGTACAGTTACGCACGTAAAACTTGAGAATCGTTGTTCACCATTATATTTATAAAGTTGTAGTTCACGTGCATTTTATGAGTGGCTTTATGGAAAGAATTTAGGCAATAGTTGGATAATGTTATACCAAATACTTCATGACTCTCCGGCTCAACGAACCATTCATCTATGAAAAGTGGTTTTAGCTGCGTTTAGCAACTAATGCACATTGAATGAGTTCCATACACACGAGATCTTTTCAAGAGCATGTCTGTGTGTTGGGATCTACACGTATGCCTTCCAGAACGAAATTGACCACTGGACAAACAAGAAAGGGCAAAATATCTTGAGAAACTTGGTATGAATGGGAATGACACAGTCTATTTAACAATTTTGGCATGACTGAAAATCCTCGAATTGGGCCAGCTTTATGAAACGTTACACGGAAAGGCGTGTTCAAGTATACTAATGAAGTCTTCATTCATTCAGTCATTTCTCCATTTGGCAACTGGCGTCTATAATGCTTAATTATTTAATTATTGTTAACAACTTTTCCCTCCATTGAAATGTTTCATGTCCTGCAACTCTGGTGATAAATTGTCTCCTGGAATGAATCGGAAGTGTCAAAAATTTGCATGGAAATTAACCGGAATCATGAAAGCCTTGATAAATTTCCTTTGACACTTTTCTAGAAAGCCTTACTGTAGTGTACACAGAAGAATGTTTGGCAGAGTTGAGATTGCGTCTAATGAAAACTTCAGCAGAAACATATAGCCCCACTGACTTCAGAGCTGAAGGCAAGGGCAACATCCTTTATATCGTAGTACACACGTTGTGGATGGAAACCAAGACACATCGTAAATACGGAATGTTATTGCATTCAACTGTCCATCCACGTCCACTTACGTATTATATCGTAGCTTTCACACTTGAAAGGGCGGCAAGCCCAGCCACCGCCATCATAGACAACTAGTATGTAATCCAATGTGTATTATATCACCAGAGACAGAGAAAAAGAAAGGAGACTATCCACAAGAGAAAGAATGAAATCCTAGTGACCACAGATTGCATTTGTATTTCCAACTCCCGAAAATATATGGGCATTGAAGACCTCGTTTAGCCAAGAGAACACGCACCACTGGACGTTTGCCATTGAACCTTAAACGTATGTCCCCATCCATTTAGAGAAATGCTCTAGCATATGTACTGAGAGTTGTGTGTGTGCGTAAAGTGAAAGTTTCTATAAAAACGGGATCTTGCAGTATGCAAGCTGACATCGTATATGCTAGGCGTACACACACTAGAGCTTCACGAAAATATTGGCCGGCGTGGTTTCAACAGAGTTAGATGGATGTATGAGCATAGTGCATTATTTTCTAATGTATATATTTTGTGTACAAGAGCAACTTTTTGATCACGAGTTGGAGTTTTAGTATATAAGTTGATATGAAGTGGAAAAGTTGTAATACGACTGGTATTCCCTTATTGAATGAAAGCTGTTACTCTCACCAAACCTTTCTTCTCCACTAATATTTGTTGCTTGGCTCCCTTTTGTCCCTCAACGCCACTCTTGTGTGTTTTGTGTCGGCTCTTTGGCTCTGTTGGTGTTTGTGCACGATATATTATATTATCAAGGGTATGAATAAGTCTTATACAGTTTCCGGGGCTTAAACATGCATTCATTCACAGTGTGTTACTTGTCTCTCCGTAAGTATCTCAAATAATCTATTATTGGCATTCACCAACCAACAAAACCATGGAGGCACAAGCTTGTTTTTGAGTCTGGAATCATGGGAAAATGATGAGGGATCCTTTTGCTCAATGACCCTACTTCTCGCTCCATTTCACTCCATTCATTTGTCAACAATGCTAAGTATCCGGTAAATCTATCATCCGTCTCTCAATCTTGCTTTCATCTTAATTACGACAAGTAGTAGCATTGCATTCCTCCGTCGATATATGACAGCGGCACGGCATCCAACCATCCAGATAACTTAGTCTCATATCAAATATGAGGGTTCTCTCACTTTATCTTATCAAGAGGAGTTACCCCAACCAACTTGTAATTGCATTGATGAGAGTTAATGACCGTTACACGGTAAACTCTTGCGGAAGATAATCACTGTGATTGAAACCTGATCCGACAAATGCGTAGCCGCCCTCAACTCCGTTCAAAGTTTTTTTGTGGTGGTACATTTTGTTACGTAAGAATTATGCATTTCCCCATTATTTTCTAGGTTCCAAAATTTCTAAAGGTATATTATCCGAAACATTGATATGGGGACAACTTATCGATTATTCAAAGTAATGCTAAATATACACTCCTTCGTTTTCCGGTCTCAAATTGCCCTCCGTTGCAGCAAAGAAAAGTTTTTAGCATACTCAGCTGAAATTTAGCAGAATATTCCCAATACAAGCAGTAGTTCATTCCAATCCAGTAATAATCATTTTTATAAAGTAAAAATAACATTGTAATTGTGAGAAAAATCGTCTCAATCCATTTTTGCTGGCTGATAGTTTGAAATAAGTTGGATTTGGTATGAGTATTATATTTATATATTGTTCTTTCTCCAAATCGTTTCATTGTTCGTTCAGCGCATTATGGAAAAGTAAGCTTTTAGCTTTAGCATTGTGCGCACAATGGGAAAAATGAGACTTGTATGGAAACTCAGTAAGTTGAGTAACTCGCCAGTCAATATCATGCTAATGATGGAATTTTCTCTTTGAAGCTCCCTCGTACAAAGTATATATATCATCAAAAGTAAACGAAAAAATAAAATAGGAGTTGGAAAAAAATTGAGCCAAGAATTGAATAGGAGGGTTGGAAGAATCCGGAGAAGGAAAGGCGACGTTTGGGATCCGTTGTTAGAAATGCATTTGGTCTCTTCCCGTATTCAGCTCAATCCCATTTGATCCACCGCATCTATCTATTCAACCATTCCAACTCATTCATCAGAGACTCATCGAATCGACCAAGAGAAATTCATTGCCTTCTGTATCTGAACACCTCTGCCACTGTACTTTCACTCCGAATGCAATACTCCTACCATCATCATGGCTGTAATCATCATCACCGTCGAAACCATATCACAAACTTGCTTCCACTAAAAATGGCAATAATTGCAGCCCGCACTCTTCTTCATTCCTACATTATACCATCTCCCTGACTGTTCAACTTGTGAGTGGTTATCCTACAAAAAATGCATGTCTGTTTTTTCCTCTCTTCTTCCAGAGGAGCAATATACACGTCCCTACTTGTTTAAGTACAAAGGGAAGCTAAAAGTGAGAGAATGAGAAAAATGTGTCTCTTTTTTGCTACCACATGCATCACATCACCGTGTATGTAATGTAATGTAATATGAACGCAAAAGGAACTGGAGAACGAGCCACCGTGATAATATTATTTTCACTAAACTCAACTCAAGGTATCTCAATAATAATACCAAACGAAACTAAAGCTAGAGGAGGGCTCATGTTGCTCAGGGTGAGCTTAACTTGCTCTCTTGAACAGATCCATCTATTCTACAGCCATTCAATATCTGGAGTCACTAATGTCCTTTCAGTCTCCCACTTCTTTTTCCTCATTCAATTCTCTTTTTTCAGAGCATCAACTTCTTCCTCATCCTCGTCGTATTTCCTTTTGTTCGGTGAGAGACACAAGGTAACTCAACAACAGGATGTCCATAAGGTCCAGATATCTTTCTTATTGATTGTGTCACTTAACTCTCTACTTTCTCTTCGTTTTTACGTCTGCCACCCTCACACTTTTCCTCTCTCTGAAACTTATCAAATACCTACGAATTCCCCATTTTTTACATCAAAAATGTTTTGTCAAGTTGAGAAGGGGGAAGGACAATTTTTTGTTCGTCGATGCATCCATCTGGGTGAAAATCCCACCTCATCTTAAGACTATCCTGGTTTAAGTCTGAGGAGATGTGTTACTGCTATCTGATACCTTGGATTTAAATGTACTTTCGCATATCGATAAGTTTTGAATGTAAATGAAACTCTGTTATCAAAAATTATTCGTTATCATCAGTTCAAGCTTATCGCAATTTTCAAAGATTTGACATAATCCTTCCAAAATATGCATGCTTTTCAAATTTTTACTCAAGTCTTGTTCATATCTCTTTCAAACACATCAATACCGCTACCCTACATTATTGACAGGTTAAATCTTACAGGATAGTGGCTGAAAATGCACTAAGCTTCGTGAGCATTTATATTACTACATGCAGAAAAATATATAATCTATCTATCGCTATCATACTTTATCACATGCTTGCAAAAATCTTTGTTTACACGGCGCAGCTTCCTGAAATACAAAATATATTTTGTTGATGGCATATGATGAATAAATGTACATGCCAAATTTGTATTTATATACGACCATTGTAAGTTTACTTCAAATTTTAGATTGCTAGTCATTACGTTATGATACCTGTGCTTTTTACCAACGAAAATCTACTTGCCAACGTGTACAGCATTAGGATCGTCATCCTCATTTGATTACAAAGTTGCTACACACAGGATAATGTTACACGGGAGTAGAATTATGAATGCCGTAGGGGCAAGAGAAAGGTGAAGGAAACATCTTTACTTGAGACACTTGTGGAAAAGTACAAGGAGGGAAAAGTCTCCACTTTCATGTTTCCCCACTTCTGTCTTCACTCTCGACTTTCTCCCCTCTCTTCCCTATCCTTTGTCTCTTCATCCATAGAAAAACCAAGAACGTCGGCAAAGGAAAAAGATTTCAACCTTAACAACGACCCAAGAACACTCTTAAGCTAATTAGCAAGACAAGGTGAGTCAAGTTGAGAAGGTTCACAAGAAGAGTTCACTCACGTGGTGAGGGTACTTACTAAAACTACATGCTGCTGCTGCTCCCTATACCGTATTACTGGAAAATATTGCCTTTCTTTATATTATCATCATCATCCTCCATTTTCATACTATCTTCACGTCAAACCCTCTCCAAGAACATTAAATGATTATATTATATGCATCCTTGAGACAGCAACACAATATTTTTCGCCTTTTCCATGCTTTCAAAATCCTTTCCAAGAATAAGAACCTTGCTTACTTTTTCAAGCATAGCTACAGCCTTATATATAAGAGTGTGTTGTGCAACTCAACTCTGAAACATGCTACAGCTAATTTTCGTAACTTGCTCTTTTGACCTCTTAAGGAGACCATGATGGAGATGAAACTATGTTTGGCTTGTGCTCTGGCGCGTGATGTGTAACATATTATGTTTCTATTACATTCCAACTGGAGGGAAACCTGAGTGTTTGCAAGCGGTAGGTTAGAAAAAACAGCCGAAGGAGTGTTTTCAACAGTTAAATTAAGTGAATAATTGTACATACATTTTGTTCCACAACGCTACCTCCACTGCAGCAGCCATCCCCGGGGAGGATGCATAATATGCATGTCATATTCATGATATACTGGACTCAATGTGCGTAAGGCGTGTGGCTCAAGTTGAAGACGTGGGGTACTCCTAGGTTTACGAAATGTCCTAATATTTCTCCACATTTCTCTCCTAAACTGTCAGTTTAAATATGAATAGTCGCCTTTGAAAACTCTTCCCAGTTAGTCCGATTTTTAACCCGTATATCTTTCCTCCAAAAACTTTATCTCTGATGCTGACTTGCAGTTCTGCTCCATGGAGAAACGAATCGAAGGTATTTTCATCAGAAAAGAAAAATGTAAGACATTTTTGGTCTGTTTGACCTCTTTGCATTTTGTCTGCGTATACATATTATTATTATAATGTCAGTACTACTCAAGACCAAGTTTAGAGCTTGCCTACTTGGTAAAAATGGGGAATTGCAAGGGAAATGTGAAAAACTGGAGTAAAACAAATGTCCAATGATAAACATATTTGCAATTTTGCATATGATTAAGTACTACATTAGAGATATGCATAGCTCACACATACAAGGTAACAGAAAACATTAGAAAGTGAAGATCGTAAATATTAAAAATGATGGAAGAGTAAGTAGTGTGAGAGGCCAAGTAAGTTATTCAGTCAGTCAGGGAAAAGAAGGAAGGCATGCAAAACGACAATAAATTTTGTGTACCATACCATCCAGCCAGGCAAAGAAAACGTTGAGTCTAGAACTCAGCCATATATATATGATGCATATACGTTTATGTTGATGCAGCTCCGTCGGCAGCAGTCTTCTTGGGGAGCCCAAGAGAATAAAGTGTGAATGAATACCATAACGAGTCGTGGGAGGTAAGTCAAGGGTGTGAAAGTCAGATACAGTCAATTGCATTGCATCTTTCACTTCCTTTTGTTTCTTTTGTTTAGGAAGAGCATCATCATCCCTCTAGACTACAGGAGTTTTGGAGTTGTTGGCCAAGAAGTTGCGTAATGTTCATGGACAACCGGGAAGGAAACACATTTTTAGGGTAGCGCTCTCCATGAAAAACTTTCCTTTAAAAGGAATGTATGTAGATTTGCATGAATAATAGGTGCACGTATATGCACACAAATATACACACGTGTATGCACGTACCAAGCTCCGTTTCATCGCTGAGTATGATATAATATTTGTAGTTTTGTACGCATACTTGCATGGCATACAAGACAATCAAAGAGGCATAATGGAAATGGGAGCGTGTAGTAGTAGCTCAAGTATCAGCCAAGCATTCTAATAAGCTGCTCTTTCCGTTCTTTGATCCTCGTTAACATTCTTAGGCCAATAAAGTTGATGCTATTACGGTTTTGCATAGATATATAGTGTGTAACCGTAGCAATAAGTGTAAGTAGAAGGCATATATGTGTCTCTCAACATTCACCCTTTCGCTCAGAAAAGGAAGAGAGGGAAAGTCGAGAAAGAAAAATGTATACCTAGTCGTTCGTAATGCAATGATACGATCCATTGCATTATGCCTTTGTTCATCCGACGAATTTTTTTCATACAAAAAGGTATCATTGTTTGCCATTACCATTGCATACAGATTTTTATCCTAGCCAGTTTCCCTACACACACTCGCATTACAATTTACAATGCATTTTCTCATGCATGGACTGCTCATCTGATCCGTATTCTTCCCATGAACTGACTTTCCCTCCTATTTCCTCCTTCTTCTCACACACTTGCATGGACCATGAACCATAAGACGCAAGGAAATGGCAATATTATTATTGTAAACTGCAGAAGGACTACTACATAACTTTAAATGTGCTTACATGTGTGTGCGTCCATGAATGGTAGAGAACAAGAAAAAACGCTGAGCGAAAACTAAGCCCTGAACTGAAGGGAGGACGGGATGATGGCAGAACCAAGGCTAGTCACTCACCAAAAGGGAAGACAGCCGGTTTCAACAAAATTCAAAAATACATATCTGACTTCAGAATCCTCCAACGCAATATTAATGTCTGGCATATTCTTTTCTCAGTTGAAAAATCTACATTCAGCCTTCCAAACAACTAGCACAAGAGAGCCAAGGACTAGAGAGACACAGATACACGAGACAAAAAATGCTTTTGCCTTCCTTCCATTTTCAGCTCCGATGTTCAACTTCCTGCCCTTTCTCTTTTTTATGTACGGTTAAAAATCTTTAAGAAGAAAGTGGGCAATCTAAACGAGGAGATCACATGAGGCAAGGTCCAACAAAAAAAAGAATGAAACTCAGAAAAATCTTGCTTTCCTCCCGGCGGCATCCACTCGTTCATTCACTCCTTCTCTATCACTTTTTTGGTGGCCACTTCTATGCTCCCCGTATGTTGCTTCAGCATTGCCACACACACCACTACCACCACCATTGAAAATGGCCAACAGCGGACGGATGCAGATAAAGCCGTGAAGAAAAGCTGGGCAACGGGGGCATCCACTTCAAATCCACTATCATATCATGTATGCAAAGACGCTTTTGTAAAGGGTTGCATCCACACGTTGTTATGCATTATAGATACATTTTTTTTCTTTTGTAGGTGCAGTCACTCATACAGATATACAAAATATCGGTAAACAAGCAACCAACCTAGAAAAATGTGAGTGTAAGCATTCTTTAGAAAGAGAGAAAGGAAGAAAGAGAAAAATGGAATTTTGTGCTTTTCGCATTTTCTCTTTCTTTCTTTTCTCTCTCCATTTCTCCCTTTTCCAACCGAATACTCATATCGTCTTCCCATAAGTAAGTGAAATCGAGTTAGTTTCCCTATATGAAGGAGGAGAGGAAGTGGAAAACAAGTAAAGAATAGTGGTATTATTTGGATGAATTTGCTTGACTTTTGTTGTCTTCCTCTAACCCCGCATGCAAACACTGCTCTACACTTTGTTAGTCAGGGTTCTTTTGAGGAGCAGAATAAAAATGGGATAATATGCTCGTTTCTTGGGTTTAAGAGGAAAATAGAGCATTCATTATAAGAAATAGTATGAATAGGTATGGGCTTCGTTTATACATCTCATTCTTTCAATTTAACAAACCGTGCATGTATTCCTTGTAAATAAATGGTACATATGTTATGGTGATGCCTTTCCTCTCATCCGCTTTCCACTTATACGTACATTAGTAGGAGTGCATATTATTGGCCATTATAATGTTGTTTATGCAGGGATGGAATTCATATAATAATATGAGTGATTTATGCACCCAGTTCAATCTTTCATGTCAAAACGAATGCCTCACATTCTTTTTCTTTTGATGATTTCATAAAAAATCTTTTTATATTTTAGAAAAGCGTTGTGGAACAGACTAACACGCTGAATAATGATTTGAAGGAGGTACAGGTGCCTACTGTGACAGCGTGCACAAAAAACGGGTAGCAAAGCAACCAACTGACGCTTCCACTTTGGAGCAGGCAGCTCTCTATATATTTTATTGTTTTATTGCTTAACTTTACCAAACTCCAGATGAAAATGGAATTCACTCGTTTTACTGGCTTTGTTGAAAAGACTGAAGTAAGATGTTTGGCAACAATCTGAGAATTTTGCAAGCCCGTCCTGTCACTGACTTTTCTATGGCATTCATGACTCCAATTAAAAAGTGCAGTTTTATAACGTCCAGTTTTATTCCTTGTCCATTCCGTCTCGCACTTGTGAACAAGGAGTAGCAACAATACTCAAGTTTACGCACTTAACTAAAATGGGTTTCTACTCCAATCCCAATCCGTTGCCCGCTTCGGGCTCAAAGTTATATTGATACGAGTAAGTTCTTTGACTTCTCCTTGAAAAGATTCCAACAGTTTTGTTACTTTTAACGGAATCTCGTTACAATGTATAACTAGTGAGGAAATAGAAGTGGGTCAGCACTTACATCAATTTGCAGTCCAACAATAGGGAAGCTCTTGGTAGGTGGCGACTCTTTGGGTGTGTATCTGTAAAATTCTTGATTTCCTTTGTACCACTTGAGTGCATACAAAGTTTCGCCTCCGAGATCGTACTTGCATTTGAGAACCGCTGTCTCTCCTGCTTTCACATACTGGGGAACTTCAACACGAACACTCAAGGGGCCGTATGGACGGTAGTCCGACATTTTTCCAAATGTTAACTTTGTCCGAACACCTGCGAATAGAAAATATAAAAAAAGATTACGTTTTAATGCACTGCAAAGGAAAAGTTTTGCTAAATTAATTTCAATTCAGTGTTTCATCAACAAACAACAACAGTGGGTTGCTGAATTCATCATTCAAAGTCCGATCAAATCCACCTTGAGGCAACTGGCTCACAAAAAATGAACCTCCAAAGTAATAAAATAAGTTTTTAACTTGTAGCCCCCGAAATTTTCATGAGGCTAATCATATTACGAAAATGATATCAACTCTCAATGGAACTTCTCTCGTTACTCATACATTAGCCGTGCCAGCAAATATAATTATCGAGAAAAAACTTTGGTTATATCAAGCAAAGCTCAGCTCCCAAAAAATTGTTTTCACATATTATTTGCACATCAAGTTATAAAGGTAGGCAGGTAGTATACGAGGTGATGGTTTTGCTTCGCATATAATAAAAATGGGCCGCATTTAGTTCCCGTTAAAACCTACGAAATTTAGGGTACGACTAAGTTTTCGTTTCTGTGGGAGAGTAACTTGTAAATAAGTAAAAGTATCATGTAATCCGAGATGACACTACTACTTTCCACCTTGCCATCGTCCTATCATATCACACAAGTTTTTCCGACATGCCCTTAATAATTATTTTGCCCTTAAGTGAAATTCATCAGTTCTGCTGCTTTTCCTTCCACCAGCACCACAACTTAACCGCTCTGACATGCAAACTACTATTTAAACATTTGGATCCGTGTAAAAACTTTGCTACGTTCTTCCTCCCTTTCGTAGCGTGATTTTGAGCGACTGTTATATAGAACTTCACTCACTTACGCGTCTTCTCCATGTCTCGCACGAAATGACGAGGATGGATACTATATGCTGAAACTTGTCACTTGTTCTTCCTTCAAAAAGGATTCGATTAAAACTTTTCAATCCCGGACTGATGAAGGGAGGGGAATTCATTAGGATTACATGAGAATAATAGAACACCATGATCCCTTAATACAACCATGCTGACAGTAAGTTTGAAAATTAAATAAAAATCATCATTCATCCCGTAGTCTCTCAGCTAATGTTACACCAGGGGAAATAATGCAATCGAGTTATAGTTTGGCTAGTTCCCATCATTTCTCCTAACAACTTATTATAACTATGATGATGATGACGAGAAGGAGGAGGAGGCAGACATGAGTTTGTGTTTCTTGTGCGAGTGCTAACTTGAGATGAATGGTACGATGTGAATGTTTGTGAGTGTAAGAATATCGCTAGCAGAGCCAGTGGGAAACATGAGATGAGTAACTTAATACCCATGTATTCTTTCCATTCCAAATGAAATAGTAAGAGTAGATTCTCCGGAGCAGGGAAGATGATCATTTTTTCATTATCCTCAAAAAAATTTAAGTTTTACAATTTTATCTAATTAAATAATTTGTATGTAGCATCAATGTTTTAAAAATTCTATTCATTTGCACCAAGCAACAAGTTTATATGCACAGCGGAAGCCAAATAAAGCATTTCCACACTAAATCTACCCTTACCACCTGCAACGATTCATAGTAACGAAGTGTTCATTACCGCGAAGCTTTTTAGGGAGCTAGAGAATTTGAGATTAAAAACAAATTCTGATTTACGCTAAGAAAGTCCTTGTAAAGACCTGATGATAGTGTACTGCCGCGGGTATTTTTGTCATATTTGCCAACTTTGCCATGAAGTATTTCATGAAGATTTAATCCCACATAAGCTGCTTCTCAACACACGCTATCTAGCTAATGTTTTCTTGGAGCCAGATCTAAGACTCCCAAACACGACATATACCGTGTAGATTAGTGAGCATGGAACTCAACTAATATTAGTTTATGATAAAGTACCAACAAACCACACAAAGAGTGGGTACTACGAAACAAAATTTCATGGAAACAAATCAGACCCCGAATTAGGAACCATTTGTCTTCAACATTCTTTGGAAGAGAAAGAACCAATCTTTTTTGACGAATTAAGTCCTAAGTTGTTCCTGTACAAAACATGAACTGCATTTTACCCTTCATTAATTGCTTGCTTATGACCAATTGAGTTAGAAACGGTTAGGTCATCATTTCATGGTAGAATTAAATGCAAGTACTTTAAAATTTGTTACAATTTTAGAACGTCTCGTTGGGTTTTCAATCATGAATTTTAAAGGACGATATTCTACTCTTGAATCATTGTAGCCATTGCGAAGAGCTTACATACTTTCAGAGTATATTAGCAACTACACTGTTTTAATGCGTGTATGCATTCATAGAAACTGTACATAATATCATCCTATGTACTATAATAATAGCAGCCATACATGTCGCGACGTCACGAGCTCATGTACCTAAGAACCTATTGTGATTTTAATTCATTAGAAAAACAATGGCTTTCGTAAGTTTGGCATTGGTTTAGCCATTCCTGGTATTTCTGGCGTAGACATTTTGTAGTGTCGCATTTATTTAAGTAGTATCCTAATATACAGATTGGCCTTTTGGTTCAATACAAAATAAAACTTAAAACGTTGCTGGCTACTTGGATTTAACCATATTGTGATTTTCACAATATATCGAAAAGAAAAAGTTCAAGAAAAACAGTCAGATTACCCTAACATCCATTTTCTTACATTTGAGTTGAACCTGAGACCCCTGGTGTATAATTTTTAGAGAGAAAAATATTACATTTGAATTTTTTGAAAAATTTCTTTCATTACACATCAAAAATGTTGAAATTCATCTTCAAGATCAGTTTTGTGGTGTTTGCGATAGGGTTGACACTTGTCAACGGTAAAGCTGTACCTGGTGAGGTCAAGGATATGCCAACATTATTAGAGGCGAAAGTCGAAGCGGTGAGTTGTATTTGCATAAACATTTCCTAGGTTAAATTACGGTCCAAGAAAGTTGTCTACTTTAAGAAGAACAATTAGTATCTCTGAAGAATTTGTGAGATAACCGAAGCTGCATGCTACATTAAAAGTTATTTAGTCTCAATTTTAAAAATTGTCTTCTGTAGGTAAAGTATGGTCATGGTTTCTCTACGGTTCCCAGAAAATACATTAGCCGTATTGAGTATCTCATTTTGGTATAATAAAGATTTTGGATGTTTGATTTGTTCTGTTAAAGGACAAACATCATAATAAAATAAGGTTTGTTTGGCTAATCAAATATTCCGTTTTTTTAAATTTAAAGGGACCCATGAAACTGGAAGAAAAACGTAGCGTTGAGTTTCGGACTGATGATTCATGGGACCATTTCAGGGTAATTGATCCTCTTGAAAACGGATTCCTTAACGAGGGAGGCTTCGAGGATAGGCGCAACTTCCACAACATTGCGAAAAGGGTGCTTCCTTATTCCGATGAAAGAATTCGTTATTGAACGAGAGAGGAAATTGAACAATGATAGCTGATACATTGTTACGTTTTGAATCGTAAAATAAAAGCAAAACTAAATTATGAAAATATCGATAATTTTTTGAATGTCCATTATTGTATTACTTTCTTGGATTCAAAAACTTTAAATATATCCATTTTCATAGATTTGCTCAACAACGTTCATTTCGTGCCTGTACCTGGCTCTGTTACCAAATAAACATAAAGCGCAAGGACACTGCAAACTTAACTGTAAATATATTTGTCAAACCACAAATAGCACCCCAATTTGGACACCACTACACCACCTAAACATTCAGTGTAGTTTTCAAGCATTGTACGTAAGTGTCTACAAATTTAATGGGTCAACGGCTGAAATTTCCTCCATTTTATACAACAATAGATGTTCTCAGAAAATCTCCAGCTCGTTCTCATTTACCATCTAATCAAGCACTTATGGATAGTTTCCGCAAACAAAACAGAATGATACGTAGTCGTAATCACCAACCTAGAGTGCGAAACTGTTTGCAAAAACACTCCAGCAACGGAAATCGCTTTATTACCTCCATAAATCATATTAACGACTCCGGAATGAACTAAATTATTGGGTCACAAACTCATTAAGCGCTTTCAATAAACCCCACGGTACTTCTGGAGGGGTGAAACCCAGTTTGAAATTGCATAAGATAAAGACAATATCATGTGCTATTGCACCTACACACAAGGCATACATGCATGCAATTAATTTTCCCGTATTTTAAAAGACAGATTGAATTAATATTTGCAAAAAAATGGGAAACAATTCCTACCTAGATTTAACAAAATTGTGTGTCATTGCCAACTCGTAGTGTATAGGATGCTACATATCAAATCGGCATATTCCACATCTGCACCAAATGGGTTTTGAATGCGTTTTGGAAGCACAAATAGAACATTGCTCTATCCATTTCATATCGTGGAATGGACCCAGACCGACTGCAGTAAAGGGGAAAGAAAGGGAGACCGCATAAGGTAGTTTTACTCTGTTGTTGTTCTACTACCATCAATAATAGCAGGAGTCACTAGCTTTCCACCTTTTTCCAGCTGTCGTAAATTTTAGTTGAATATGTGTACGCAGCCACCTAGGAAATATTATGTATATCATTTTTTGAAAACGTTTCCCTCTGCCTTTCTTCCTCCTCTTCTTATCCTCCAAATAAGTGTGTGTTGGTGAATACGAAGCGACGGAGAGAAAACAAGTGAGAGGATTTATGAGCATTTGTTATGTGTGTTTAGCTGGAAGCAGCGGCAGATGAAAGACTCGATAAATGGGATACCTTACGCTTGTAAATCTGTCGAAAGCAAACGAATAAGTAAGCAGACAAACATAACTGCGTGAGTAAACTACGTGTATCCAAACATTGGTGAATGCACTGAACTCCAACACACACACATTACACAAAAATACGCATCCAAACGAAAAAAATAAAAAGGACAAGAACGTAAAAACTATACCAAGTTCACATTCACAAACATATGACTATTTACATCTAATAGTAAAACCAAAATGTGTTAAATAGTAAGGCAAACCAAAGTAGCAAAGAGTAGACAGGGAGAAAGCAGCAGTGAAAAGCAGAGTTTATATGATATTCATATGCCCTCTTCCCATTTATGCAGTTCACACCTCCTACGTGTGTGAGTTTGGAGAAAGGATGGCCAAAAGTGAGCGTCATACACAGAAGAATTATGTATATTCAGCCATAATTCAAAGGAAGAAATCAACAAGAAATAGAAATCTCAGTCAGCACTGCTTCATATGACGGTTCATAGGTATAGCAAGCCAACGTATTGCTTTCATCGGCAGATGAGGGTGTCTTGGTACCTTTCCTCTCGGAATTCTTTTTCTTATAGATTTTTTTTGTATATGCACAGAGGGAAATCCTCACAAGGTCGGCATATTATAGAGCTGAGAATTGTATTGTGTGAGAGAAATTAATGTTGCGTATGCTTCCCTGCAAAATATTACCACAGAGAGAGAGGAGGCACTGCAATACATTGCATTCTCTTTATCCACCATTGTGTGCGGGATCATAATTGTGGTCACAATGCAATCAAAGAATATAACTCACACAAGGCACATCTTTTTGGAGCTCTAACTCACAGCTCATCAACGCACTCGGAGCACCACCACAACTACAACTACTTCAGTATGCTTACCACTCTCTCCTGTTTTCTAATATCATATCATCATGATGCTACTTACTAGTTTCTTATGAATTTTCCTTTTTGTGTGTGGCTCGGCATGAGAAGAAGGCGAAGGCCCCCTCCTGTGATAACCGTAAGTATATGTCGTTATATAAGACACACACGGTTACACACACGAGTGTCGAAAATTACTGGTAAAAATTGTGCATCATTTGGAGTAGCCGAGAGAGAATGAAAGAGGAAGTTTATCTTCCACTACAACCAAACCAGCTTCTTAAGGAAGGGCCAGACCAGCCGAGCAATGGTTTCAACATTATTTTTTTGATAAATGGAGTATAACTTTCGTTTCATGTATTCATACATGCTCCTGTGTACAATTGCCTTCCAATCAATACCCATAGCAAGTGTATCATCATCATCATCACACTTCCATACTCGATTCCAACTATCTTGATGCCTCTGCTCTGCCTCATCCTCAGTCTTTGAGTAAATATTTTGAAGGAAGTGTATTCCTCCTCGATCTGATAATATACGCACACATCCATCCATCCTGGAAAGAAGAGATACAAAAACAAGCACCAAGTTCCATGTAATGTGGTTTGGTAAATAAGGGGTGAGTCTCGGGGAACCAACTACTGCTAATATTGAATAAATAAAGGAAGAAAGTGGTGCAACAACGCTAACATCCCACAAAAAGAAACAGTATTTAGGTTCGAAGCGGTTGAAAGAGAGAACCCCGTGTATATAAAAGCGGAAGGGAAGAAGAGACAAAACGAAGATCAAGGAAGAAAGACTTCTTAGAAGAGAAAATTGAAAAGGATCAACACTTAATCTTAAAAGTATTTTTAAGCAGCCGCAATTCATGCATGATAATAGCTCAACTCGTTACACACTCCTTTTGCTTTTCAACCGAGCCTCCCCGTTCCAAAGCAGCCTCCTGGAAAAGCGCGGACCACACTTTGCTTTACCTTCTGCTCCGATTTCCTTTTGTCCATTTTTTATGTCTCTTCATAACACTTTTATGTATCAATGCATCATGCAGGCACCCATGTGCCTAGGTAAACCACAATAGTTCGAACAAGGGTAGCTTGTCCATGTATAGAGCTACATTTTAAACAAGCATATTTCTACCAAATTTTGGTGATACACATTCAACCATACCATGTGGTTTGGTTTTGTGGATACTTCAAAAAATACACGGAGCTTCTCTTTCATTAGCCAAGCCAAGCACCTCATTTTTAGAAAATAATATGGAAAATCTTGAGAATTTTGTGAGAATCTGCGTTATAGCGACTTAGTATGTACCTGCTTCATTCCCAAAGTTTTTTCACAATTTCTCGCTATTAAAAGGAAAGGATCAGAGACGATGATGATGACAGGAGAAGTAAGACGGTTCGGATAGTTGACTGCCACGGTAAAATATTGTCGATAAACATGATCTATCATCCTTTTTGCACACTCACAAAATAAAGTCGGGAAGCGAGTAAAAAAATTCTTTAGATTTATGAATATAGTAATAATAATAGCAAGCACCACCAGTATTCCCAATGCATACATATCATCAGTAAGCTGCGTACTTGCAGCGTACTATTATCATACTAGTATCTACTATTTCCACTTTGGAAGTATTGACTTGCAAGCCTTGAAACTGTTTTTACCCCTTCATTTTCCAAGCTAAATTCATACATGAATTGTAAATGCGCCTCTCTGCCTCACTTGTAAGTAGACAAAGTGATGTAAATGTACAAGGCCAATTTCGTTCTGTTTAAAAATAGAGCTACGCACAACACTTTGTGTTCTTTGTGTACTTAATTTTCATAACTTGTTTGCACATACATTTTCCGTTTGATAGGTTGAAAGAACAGACGCTCCAAAATTCACAGGCTGATTGAGTGACTAGCTGGAATCTAGTGGTTGGGGTTGGTCTAAAAGAGCGCTTTCCTTGTCAAGTTCTTTTTAAAGTAGTCCTTTACGGTTTCCTACACCTTTTTAGTTTAGTTGGACAGAGTCATGCAATCAGTTGACAAGATGGAATAGGGAGAATGACGAGCCGATGATATGATGTGTATTGTTGTGTACACACATACATACACTCGTGCATAATATCATGTGTTCCAAAGCTTATAATAACGGGTGATTGTGCTAAGTATTGCTAATATTATGATTGTGTTGTGTGTCATATACTTGAAAAATATTGAGTCAATTTGCTTTTAAGTTTTTAAAATGTATATGACATGATGATCAAGTATGGTTTCGTTTGAACGTTGATCAAACCTTGGAGTAATTGGTTGAATTTACAGTAGCCCTGGTTTGACAACAAAGGGAGCGTGTAATCGGCAAGGAAAAACTATTTGAAGTTTTATCCTTATGGTATCAGCTCTAAAAGGGAAAGCTGCATGTATATAGCATAATGTAACTTTTTAATTCATTCATGATCTACTTGCTCCAACTCCCCAAAGTATAATTTAATAGATTTGAGCAACTGTTAACCTGTAATAGGAATGACAACTCAATAATAGAACTTAAAATTGCTCTGTTGAATCGGGATGATATTTTGGAGAGTGGGGAAATCCGATTCCAACTCCAAGGCGAGTCTTATTTACGTACATTACATGCACACGAGCGAGCATGTTTGATTGCAATCCCAATCGTTGTGTTTGGATAAAAAAGGAACGTGAGAAAATTGTTGCATTTTCCGCATTCATCTGTGTGTTGTATGGACGTGTGTGCAGTGAATTACTACTCCCCATTCCCAATGCGTAAATGGAGTGCTGTGCTGGTCATTTTTTCTACAGAGCTGAGCAATGTACATTATGCGGATAGAGTTTTTGGGTGGGCTGGCTGACTTGGTGAAACAGCTTTAAATGTAAGTGAAAGAACGGATTATATGAATGATAGGGAGAGAATTTACGTGTCGCCGAAAGGGAGTCCTATTTTTTAAGCTTGTGTCAAGCAAAATTCTAGTAAGTTTAAGTAACATGCATTACGGGCGAGTCGTAAGCTTGTCACACGATGTGTTAGCTCATCCATTTCTAACACAGTGTAAAAGATTGTGATACCACATTATCCGCCTGTGGTTCCGCTATTATCATGCCATTCCATCCCTGAGCCTTTAAGTCTTCTTGCATGAGATACGTACAAAAGGAGTGAGAGAGATGTGGTGTGATGGAAGGGAAAGTAGTGCGTTTGTATCTACGTACATGCAATAAAATGCATATGTACGCCAAAACCAGCAAGCACCAGACATATGTGGACGACAAAGAAGAAGTGGAGGCCCACGTACATAAATTCATCCTTGCACATACCTAATAATATATGTATGAATGAATGGAGTGCGTTTACTTGTGTGTTGGCTCGTGCTTTTCCTCCTCCACCAGATGCACTATAAAATCGGTGGAGAGTTGCATGTGGAAAATATCTGTCCACACGAAGATTGAGCTTTTTCTCTTCACTGAAGAAAGAGAATAAAACAGCGGGACTATGACTGCCATATATTCTTTGGCTTTTGCCTATAAAACTCGCCTGGTTTTTAGCCTAACAGTTCTTTTCTCCCCGTAGAAAAAAAATGTTGTGAAACTGCTCTATCGCTTTTCTATTGCACTATTTCGATCCAAAGAAATAGCATGGATAGGGGAAAAATAGTGTGGCCATCAAACGTTTTCAAAGTCCAGGAAGTAGAAGAAGAGGATATAAACAGACGGCATGCATCTTCTTTATTTTCAGTTACGTTATGGAGGAGACGAAGAGAACAAGATAGATGTCTACATTTTTTCAAGATATCCACTGCGTCACTCTGTTTTCACTTTTTCCACCACAGTTTACCTTACAAATGGAGCTGGACAGGTTTGGGAAAGGGTGTGTGTATACCCGTGAGACGGAGACATGTGGTGGTTTTGTCATCTCATATGTATCAATGAATAGCTTGAAATGGACCTTTGCAACCCTTTCAAAATGCATCTTTGTCGTGATATCATATCTCTGAGTTTAGCTCTGTGAGATTTCATCTTTCTCCTCCGTTTCTCTGCTCGTAGTCTTCAGAGGACGAATAGTCAATTGGGAGCTTTATCTCGCACAAGGGAAAAAAGTCAGTCATATTAAGTATCTCTTTCTTTCTCTCTCTTGGAAGAAAAGATAGGAGTACGACATTCATACATAATATTAGTCATTTTCGTTGAAAATCAGATTAGTATTTACTGCCTCACTGTGAAAAGAGTTCTGGTTTCATGAATAAATTCAATCTTCTTCGCGGAGTAGCATGGAATTAGCCAAATTGCTCATTTAAATCATGTCAACCGTCACCAACCCTCTTATGCATTCACCACACAGGGCAGAGCTGATTGAAACAGCATTAGGAGGAGATGCCTTTGGATAGAAAGTGGGATACAGTGTGTGGATGGGCCACTTTAACATTTTCTCATTGTCGTTTGCATCAAGAAAGAAAATGGTATCATGAGTGTCAAAGCAAATTGGAATCAACTGGTTAGCTCCCTACATTCCCAACACTCTTGGAGAGAGTGACGAGTGTGTCTGTTCCCAGAAATGGTTTCATTATCTTCTTCCCTAACTCCTCATTCTTTTGCAGTCTCCAATTTCAGAAAAGTAGGCTCTCTTCTTTTACTAGGAGAATAATGCTTGGCAGGGTGATATGGATGAATAAAAAGATGAAGATGTTCATACATGCATGCAAGATATGATGTAATATTACCATCATCATCATGATCATCAGTCCGGTGGGACAGTTTCTGGCACATGTGAGAACAGGCATAATATAATCATATCAAGCTTTACTGACGACAAATCAGACTTCAAATGTTGTAAGTTGGTGATACAAACTTCACATAATATTATGTCGTTTCTACTCCAAAATACAGTGCAGCTAAGCTTACCACAGACCTAGCTTTTGCTGCAACACAACGCTGTTGCAAGTATAAAATGCTAGTGCTTAGGACATGTTGCAAGCAAACAGCAAGGTCCGTCGAAACAGGGCCTTCACATTGGAGAATCTCATGCTTACACATTATTGGTCTTACATGCATTATATATTACGCCTGCTTTGGGGGATCCCATGTCTCCTATTCTCATGTCCCATCTTCCTTTATATTTCATTTCATGATGCTTCTATAAAATTCAGTCGTCCTATTTCATTTCCCCACTTTCCTTTGCTTCGTTTCCTTCCTTTCTCCCTAGACATACCAATATCACTATTCCCCTGTAATTTTCATGAAAAATCTACTTCGAACTGACTGCCTCGGTTTATGCACACCTTTTGTGAGAATTCCTTGTTCAACAATGATATTATGATTCAAATATGAGCGTTATGCAGAGCAGAATAGTTATTACCATTTGGTTTTTGGAAAAGTACACATGATAATTTCTTTAACCACGTTGTACTCCAGTTGTACAAGATTTTCTCTTCTGATATGTATGTATCATTTCTTCACTGCAGAATCCCAGCATTAAATTGATTCCACGTAAATTGTCAAGACATTCATCTAATTAGACATATTCATCCACAAAAAAAGTTTGGTATCAGTGTAGGCGTAAGTAGACGGGATATTTAAGAAAATTGAAATTACAATTCCTCTTAAGGGTTTGCGAAGATTAGACCTGTCTCCTACATTATATATTTGGGTAATAAGCTAATAAGAGGGAACATATGCAGGAACGTACATATTATTAGTATACTCGGGCCTACACAAATTGCACTGACTTCTCGACCCACATTTGCATGACTAGTAATAATGTACGACGAAAGGAAAAGATGAGAAAGCAACGACGACGACACATGAGCTTATTCATATTTTTCTTGAAATCATCCCAGGGGCTGTTTGTGTGTGTCTGGATGGCAACATCAGACAGTCAACAAGGTTGAAATGAAGGAATCAACACATTAATCCTATTCCTTTGTACAATCATCATCTTCGTCAACAATATCATCATATCATGATCATAGTACATAATAAAGTAATATACCTAACACCACAATGACATAAAGATAATGTTACAAGGGTATTACTGAAATATGCAGTAAGCTCCTTACCGATTCAATCTTTTTTATGATGCTTTGTTGGAAAAAATTGCCTGCCTTTCTCCAAAGTTTAATGATACACATGGAGAAAAAGTGGGTGGGATCGGATAGTATTTGCGCCAGAAATTATCTGCAGCATAATGCTACTCTGTGTGTCTCCATTTTTTCAAGTATTCATGAAAGTTTTCACTTAGAAAATACGTTTTCCATCCTACTTACCCAAATCGCTTTTATGATGATGATTGTAAATTTGGATTGGGGCAGAAAAGCAAAGAGGGTTCTTGGAATATATATGAAAATTTGAAGCAAATGTGGTAATAACAAGTGCACACATAAGGTCTTCCCTGTAATTGTCAATTTTACGCAGTCATTCCCCGTTGCCGTGGTTGACTTGAGTGGAGTTGGGGCTTACAAATGTTCTAAACGGAACATGTATGGGGTAAAAAAAACGTGACAGAATAAGAAAAGGATGTGGTATCCACGTGACTCTGTTGTGTTGTAGAGATACATATAGAATGACATCTAATTTTAAGTGACACGTGTCGAAGAATGTCCAACAACCGTATCAAATTAACGACAAACCATGGTGTGATGTGATACAAGCTGCTGGCTAGCTTTTAACACGTAAGAAGATAAAAACTGATTAGGAGAAAACGATAAAAAGTTAGTTATTGTGGGATGCAGTAAGATGCACTAAGAATGAAGGGCTGAGCTGCTATAGAAAAAGATCCGATTGTGTTTTTCACAAAGATTCACGAAGGTATTTGTTTGCATGGACCAACTAAAAAGCTTGGTGCATTGGTAACAACAAGTTTGTTTTACTCCTTCGTTTTACCAAAAAAAAATAGACAATGAATAGCTGATGCGTCTAATACTCGCTTTTCTGTGGCTTCCTAAGCAACTATTTATTTTTCTGCTAATTACCAATTCAAGTAGGAAACTCACACGATGTGAAACAGACGGAAATGGGAGTCAGTGAAGTGAGTGTTGATTGCTTACCTCGTGTTTTCTATCCCGACGACTGGAGAGAAATACACGTACAAAAAATGAGCAATGTGTTTTCCCTCAACCTTTCTTTTGAGGAATCCTCATGAAAGAAAATGCTCTTCGCTCAAAGTGTTGTATTGAAAGAGCAGCCGCTTTGGATGTCTGCTACGAGGGCAATATTGCTGGAACGTAGTGAGTCGTCTGGCAATAATTAAGTGTGTGGTGTGGTGAAACGCCTTTTTAAGCGGCTTCACACACACTCACTCCCTTACGTTGGAGAGAACAAGATAAATATTGGAAGTTTTACGCTTACATATACCGAGATTTACGCCTTCCCACATTATTTATACAATACAAAATCAGTTTCCCACCCCAAAGAGTCAATGGGCCAGACTGACTTTGTTGAACCTAAAAAACCGAAGAAGCGTCAGTAACCTACAAACAGAAAAACACACATTTTCTCGACCCATAACACGTATGCATATGTTTAAACAACTGTGCATTTGTTTTAAAGAAGTTTAAAATACAATTTGAGGTTGCTTACCCCAATACTTTGGAAAGGGTTCTTTTTTCAGCAAATACTTTTTGACGTTTTCAATTACTTTCCATACATTGTTTACGTTTTAAACCCTTGACAGAGCCGGAAAACACCAATTAGCAAGTTTTTGTGAGGAGAATCATGATGAGTTTATAGTTGTGTCTTTGAACGCAACCACAACTAGGACATTTACAGTTTTAATGAGTTTTCTTCGAAGGATTTCGCATATTGCAAAAACATGTTAAGTACCTCGCTACTATTTCTACTCTAACAGCATCGCATCGTCAAAAACTCAAATCTGACTACAAAATAAGTGAAGAGAAATTGCTTTTCGGAGATCACGAAGGTGGAGGTTGGGTTCATTTACTGTTGACATAGTATTCTGACGGGAAGTCTGATATATCGCCGCATTTCTATCCTTTTGAGCTGATTAAATCCATACTTAAAGCACAACATAAACTCTTGTGAGCCGCTATTAAAAGAGTATAAATCAATCCACCTTTCCCAAACATCTGCATAATAAATCAATTGTTTATTTTGTCAATGCGAATTCTATGTTTTTGAATCATCTGAGCTTCCCACTTTGCCAACCGCCATGAATGAAGAAGCCCTTTGCCAACTCTTTATTTTGTTTGTTTGTTCGAGCAAACTTCATTTTTTCCCCAAAAAGTTTCATCCGAGCGCATCTCCCACCTTGCTTGTCTTTTGAAGTGCTTACATTATGAATAGGTGCACAACTGTGCAAGAGCCTTTCCACTTTTTGGTTATGTATGATATACTCATTTGAAATGTGAGACAGATTATTATTTTTATCTCGAACACTTTCCCATTCCCGAGTACAGTTATACCTTCCACACAGCAGCAGAGGAGTCGTTAATATTATTGCTTACGGTTGTTCGTCGCATCTGTTTAGAATGACTTACACACACGGAAACAACGGAGCGGAGTTTATAGTGAGTGCATGATGGAATTAGATATCAGATCACATCATATCACCTTTATTTTCAAGGCACATTAGATGTGAAGCATTTTTAAACCCCAAACTTACTCACTTTCGCCCTAATACAGTTGATACAGGGATACACCCTCCGTTTGGGTTGCCAAAGAACCTTTGACATTGAAAGTGTGGAGAGGAAGCAATAAGATACACGTAAAAAGAGAGTGAGTGAGTGAGGAAAAGCAAAACTAAAGGAAGGAAGGGGAAGCCGTAAGAAAAGGGAAGAGGAATGAGGAAAGGAAATCAGTGAAAAAGAAAGCAATCCATGGAATACAGACATTTTCTAAATCCAGTAAAAGGAGACAAGACACCACGAGAAAAAAATCTGAAGGCTATAAATCCTTGGTGCAAGGCAAATTGGTTGTTGCTCACAAGTTGAAATAGCGTAAAATATTGTCCTTTTGAGACATACAAATATACAAAATAAGAAACTTGCCCCTATATATGTACATAAGTCGACGGATAGACAGCCAGGAATTTTTTTGACTACACAGATGTTAGATGCTGTGTGTAAGAGAGAGAGAAGAGGAGAAATGCAGAATGAATTTCATATTCATAGGCATCTCCGGCTGACCCTGTAGAATATTTTCATTGCCAGTTGTGAAAACATTTTGTGTAGTATTTTTTTGTGTGTAACTTGTAACATGAGTGGTTCATTGTGAAAACATACACAAATATTTAACATAAAACTTTTTACATGAAATGTTTCCAGCCTCCCCTTCTATACATATTTATATGGCATTGTATCAAATCTAATATTCTTGGAGAAAAACAAAAAACATGTAAGGAAGGAGAAGACTGTTGACTGTGGATTCTGACTCAAGTTACAAAGGATTGGAGTCTCCCTCCGCTCCTCGTACACACTTTAACGCAACAATTCGTCTAGAGAATAATATATATATTTGTCTACAAATGGTTCTCCCTCTTGTTTATGTGCTGTAATAATCATGGATCAAGTAACTAAAAGTGGAAGGAAAACTTTTTCGTATTATGTAGTCATACATGTCCCTATCAACTCTTTCCTCTTATTAACTAGATACTTACAAAGAATACATAAGCTTATGAAATTGAGTTAATTTTTTAAGGATAATAACACAGCATAAAATGGTAAAAAAAATGGTTTAGTTTTGTAACGCAGTATATTCCAACTAGACACTTCCTTCTTATTTCCGGCCTGCTATCATTTTTTCTTGACTTAAAACTACATCTTGTCAACTTGTCGCTGCATAGGATCTCAAACCTCAACCGTAGTTTGTCTCAAGTTTCCCTGTGCTCTGTGAGTAGAAGTAGTGAGCTTTACTCCCACTTCCTTGTCTATATTATTATCATTCGCTTTCATCATCAAAAAATCAACAAGACAATCAATTGCAACGATACATAAATGAAACACCACACTGCACTCGGTTAATTATAAACTAAGTAAAAAGTTGAAAATATTTTCATTCCCATTGGATCGTAGGGGTTGAGTGTCGGTTGCCCTACCAATTCGGCATTCCATATTGTATGAGATGATGTGATGGTCTAGATTTTGTGAATCGATAGTATGGTCGATTTCGGAGGCTCGGAAAGGAGCCAAATCTGTTTCTCTCCCATTACGATGCCTATAAATGAGGGGTATTAAGTGCAGACCTCCATATAGACGCATGCCATGCCATTCTTTTAGTGGCCTGGGCTAACGCTAACTGTTACACATAGAGTGATGATGACTCTACGACGATGGTGATAGTGATCAGAATGACAGTGAAGATTATCTGAAATTTTCATCAGGGTAATATAGTAGCGCCCCGAAACGCTGCAACGAGACCCTGAACATGGTGGCGGAATACAAACGAGCGTAATAGAAACGTGGGTCTAAGGTTCATCTCATAAAAAGCGGGTCACATCTTGTGTTTTTTCAATGTTAACGTAGCTTTATTATTATTCAAATCAAAAGGGACATTTTTGTTGATGGTGTTGTAACGCTAGAGAGCTGAGGCAGAAAGAGTCACATGGAAACTACACGCTCTGAATGTAGCTGCTTTAACCACAGGATTCATTCCATCCTTTTGTGAACACCTGCTGCCACGACGCTATTGAGTGGTGGTTTGGTGGCGGTGGTGAATCCATGTGCGATATGATATCATCATAGAACTTGCTCCCCAAGTCATTATATGCATATTAAAGGTTGTGCAAAACGGCAATAACCTAAGTGACTTGCTTTCTCTCGATTCAATCCCATTCAGGTTACATTCAGTTCTCCCTTACAGCTTTTAAATTATGGAGTGTAATTGCGAGGGTGTTACAAGTCAGCAACAGTGCTGCAGCATTGTGATGATTGTTATTTAACGGTGTAATTGGACTATATTTTAGGTATACTTCGATTTTGATCCCACGCTTATAGCACTAAAGTAAGGTGCAGTGGTAGTTTGTAAGTACTTTATAAAATTCCAATAAAAATCAGCATGGAGCAGACGGAGATGCTAGTTAGTAGTAAAAGTAACGAAGACACATAATACTTATTACGCCACTTTGTTATTACCACCTTGGTCAGTATATTCTCCAATGAGGGCAACGCATATGGCTCAACAAGGGAGACGGGAGACTAGTCCAACAGTTAAGTTAAACATTATGGGATGTGATACCGTAAAAGCATAATATAAGCAACAGCACGGAGCAACCAGCATAAATGGGTGCACAAAAGAATCCTTTCACGGAGCTAATGATGCAGCAACTGAAGCGCTGCACAGCTTTAACTGGTCAATGTGGTAATGAATATGGGTGCACATAAAAGCATTGTGTGCACTTGCCCACACATTATCTCGATCTTCATTATACGTAGTTATTGTGTTGTTCATCATCATCATCATATTTGATTTATGAACCCGAGTGGATAGCAACGTAGATATTGGAATCAAACCCAAATTGTCTGTTGTGTCCGTCAGTCGGCTCTACCGTAACACCTTCAGAGTAAAAATGATTTTACACTGGTTTCGCAACAACGATACATCTCCACTCCAATTCCACGGAGCTTTTTAGCTATCAACTATGACGGTAAGTAAAGTGGTATGACGTATCGTTTACTTATTTTTTGCGTTCACAGTGTAAGATGCAAATGTACCGTGCGTAAGGTAAGATCGAAGGGTCACAGTTGGTGGTGAGTCTGAATCATTTACAACGATAATGACACCCTTTTAAGACTGTCATCAGGGTTAGCACATCGTGAATATCCTTTATAGATCCATGCATAGGGGAAATATATAAATGTAATGGCATGGCGTGAATGTCACTTCATTTTTCCCCTTGTCACTTTTTCTGACTGACGTTTTGTCGTCCCGTTATAAATACATGGTGTGTCTGAGCGTACTACTCACTGTGGCGTATTGTAGTCGTCAAAACTCCTTTTTTCAAAAACATGAAGTTAAGTGCTGCAAAGAATTGAAGCTCATATCTAAATCCTATTGCACTGTGTGCATTAAATGAGCAGGCGAAACGTGGTCATTTCCCTTGTAGCCTGGTTAATAAATTCCCTCGGCAAGAAAAAACATTTTTGTCGTCACATAAAAAACAGCAACATTTTCGATCACCTGAAGCATAAAATGGCTTTCGGAGTTGTGCAGAGTGATTAAAACAACTTTATTTATTACCAGCACTCATATCTATATCATGATAGGATTATGACTGAAGATAGTATAAATGATCAAGAGGTTTGGTTAGCTAGAAACTGTGTGTGTCGTATCAAAAAAGTAGCAATCGTTAATGACGGCATTCCCCTACAAAATCCAGATTTTTGTATGATCCTAATGATTTATATTTACATTTATTTATGCACATGCTGATTTGTGAAAGTAAACAAAAATGTATATGAGGGTGACATGTTTCAGCAATTATTCCGTATCAAAGCTCAACATACATTTTACTCAATGAGGGAAAGCTGCCCAGCCATAAAGGCAAAATTATAGCGTGTCATATCAACTATAGTAATCATTCATTTCTGTGTCCCATAATTAACTCCATTTCCGTTTTCCCAAGTGACAACTCTACCATATCAGATCCGAACATTATGTAAGGTGAAACACATGGTCATTTCCGAAATGGTTTGGAGCAGGGAGGGAGGACGCGAAGAAAAAAAAGAATGGCCGATTGCTCTTTAGCAAAACAATCACAGTGTTGAAAATATTTATGGTATTTAGTAAATTGAGATATCATCATGATTCAGGTGCTCTCAACTAGCATACACATTGCCAACTTTCAGTTTTTATAACCCAATGAAGATTTTTGTAGTTGTTCATAAACATAAAAGAAGACTTGACAGGATTTCATGAGTCCGAGTCCAGCACCAGTAGCAAGCTACTTGAGACGGTGAACGGTCCACTGGGTTACTCACGTGCATGCATGCATGCATGCATTCATCCCAAAATAAGAAGGGAGCCGATATGAAAATGGATAATAAACATCAAAAATGCTCATTCCACAGAGGAGAGGGACTTATTTTACGGCATTACACGGTATAACATACATACATTATGTACAACATAACATCTTCCTTCACCGTGTTGAATGACTGAATTAAATCAGAGATATCACGTTACGTTATGAGAAGCTAAACTTGTTCCTTCGTCTCTCAACTCAACTCGACTGTTTGTGCACGCTATATGGTTTGTCACTTCAATTTTCCCGTCATACAAAACTGTATAAGAGTTGTAAACTAATTCTATTTAGTGATCCTCCAGCAGAGAAAAATAGTGGGGAGAGGGAGAGCTGAGAAGACGAAGAAGAAATGTAAGTCAGGCTACGGAAGGAGTCACATCTTTCCTCTTCCTTGTAAATTTCTTTCAGTTTTGACGTAAATAGACGGGCATATATAGCACACATACACTCAGGGAAAGTAGAGAGAGAGAGGAGAAAATAGTAAGCACGGCAAAAGCTAAGGCAAACGCCAGAAAGATGAAGGAAAGGAAAGAATCGTGGAAACGCTCAAGTTAGAAAGAGAGAAGGTTGCGAAAAAAGAGGAGAGTAGTACAATGTGTGTCCACGGAAAAAGAAACGGAAACGGAGGGAAGAAGGGAGAAGGAAATAAAGTAAATGATGCGGATTTGTATTCAGAAATGAAATGAATGATGGTCGTAAAGCATTTCCAGCTTCTGCATAAAAGTCCTTTTTAATATACTGCTAACATACATAAACACAAGGCAAATACACATCCAAACTCCAGCTCTCTCCTTTACTTGACTATTTTCCCTGGGAATGTACATATTTACAGCGTAAACATATTTGTTGTTGGCTGTGTGCTTCTAGCACAGCACAGGATACAATGCTGTTGCCATACATGAATATTTGGACATAACATCTTCCTCTCCAGCTTTTTTGTGTGAAATAGGGAGAAGTTGGAGAAATTTGAAAAGTTGAACTGACGATATGGAATATGCAGGAGAAGCCACGGCCATTGCAAAAATCGTAACGTCTTTTTATTTGCCAGTGATGATGATACTTACGGCAGGACATGCGTTCATAAATTTCTACTGAAACTATAACATTTACAGCAGTGTACACAAGTGAGTTTTGTGTGTCTATTTGATGCAGCCCCCAAAAAAATATATTCCACTTATTTTTCAGAGAATCGTAAAAAATGACATCGTGTAAGTAATGTGTGTAAAATCTAATGGGGATTACTATGATATTCACTGTGATCACTTAATGCTACATAAAAAAGTTGTAACTTTGTTCATGGGCACTTCACCTTTGAAGACAAATCCCAAAAGGTGTACCTTCTTTTGTTTAGCTTTGGAAGTGAGTGACTTTAATGGAATCTGGAGAGATTGAAATGGACGACTTTCATAGGATGCGACACAATTTCATTTATGCTGCTATTTTTGTGTACCTAAATTGAAGATAATTTTTTATATGTCCAGCCGAACAGCTATGTTTCACTTTATCCCCGGTTATGCCACTTTTATGCCTACACGTGCTACCAACCTAACTGTATGAATATTGCAGTCTAAAATGAGTACCATCTTAAATATTCTGTTTTGGCAATTTTCCGTGCTGTCAGTATTCCACATGAAGTATAAGATGTGTGGCCTTCCAGAGGACATAAACGAGCTGCAGATCACAACATCACATGAAAAGCCTGAGAGCTCCAGCATGACAAAACAATAGATATCTAATAACGATCCAACATTAGTGAAAATTATCACGAGTTTGAGTTGTCTCTAGACCTTGGCGATGAGTGTAATATGGTTTATGCCCATCTCCGCTTTGAAACAGGGAAACCGCACCACATCTCACCTTTTCACTTGCCCTCTCCATCTACTTACTGAAGAAAAGAGCCCTTTTCTCGATGCATTTATTTTGTTGAGTTGGGTTGGGAACCGGATTCCAGTTGGATGCAAGTGGAGCGGAGGGAAAAGGAATATTTATGGATGAAGAGAGTGGTGTAATTTTCCTGATGGTTTGACTGAGATTTTATTCGTTTGATGGTGATGTTCACAGTTAGGATATCCTGCTGGTCTAGTAACAACTTCCTCTTCTTCAGCCCTGCTTTATGTCCTTGTGTTGAAATATATATACACAACCAAGCACACATTTAGGCAACCATATTTATTTGTTTGGTAAGCAAGCATCTGCTATAGTTTAGCTCTTTGGAAATGAGCAAGAAAGAACGTTCCACTCATCATGATGAAAGCTGGAGTATACAGACCAAATTCAGTTTTTCAAATTTCAAATGCACATTAGGCCAGCCTCCCAAGGATGATGATGGGGAAGCTATTAACAAAATCTACTCGCCTTTTCAAAGCTACATTAATCAGTAATCAGGCATATTCACCTTACTTATGTAATTATGAATTTATTCACGAGTTCAAGTTCAAAACTGGAATAACACAAAAATTACATAGTTGTTTGCTCTAAACTTGATAAAATACATTGAAAACAACTTTAAGTCAACTGCTCCACGTTAGTGTTTTTGCTGCAACGGTTTTATACATTTTGCATTCGTAACAATCCCTATGCAAAAGAGCTGATTCAAAGGTTCTGAGTTACATATAAAAGATCAAAGTTTATTAAATACATTAGCTATTCATTCTAAGGCCACGATGAGAATGTGCAATAAAAGTTAATAACTACTTTTGTGAGAGCATTTCAATATGAATAATTAGTGATGTACATTAAAAGTACATACATAAACAGATAATACCACTTTGAATTTTGTATTCATGTACGTATGACTACTTAGCAAAAAGTTTCAGCTCACTAGAAAACATACTTGCAAACATATTTCACGGGAACAAAATTTGTGTTCAAATTGCTCCCTATTTGCTAATGATACTCAACTTAATATTTTTTGTATTTACTTTCTGGTTTGGCCAAAACAGTTTGTTAGTACTGGGCGAAATTTCCAGAAATCAAAGCTAGGCACCACCACTAACTCTTTTCTCTGTAAACGGAGGGGGTTTGTGAACGCAATCAATCATTCAATCGGAGTAATGATTACTGATGTTTTGTGATCCTGATGATGAATCAATAATACTGTACATATTATACTGCAGGAAATAAATAGTAACTAAAGTCAAGTAAAAAGTTTTCTTACCTGTAACAAGCCCCACTATAATGACGACAAGCGTTGTCCACGAAACTTCCATCTTTAGAATGATTTGGTTGGTTGTGTGAGTTAGTTGAATAGTCCGTATTTTCTTGTTAACATAGAGACGAGTTGCCAATCTCAAATAGTTCTGTTGTAATCGGTTCGGGAATTTTGTTATTGATGATTATAACGCTAGCAAAATATGTACGGACAGCTACTTCAGTTATGACGAACGATTGAGTAATTTCATCAAGAACTTTGACAGTTCCCTTATTTACGGATTACGCAACGCAGGTGATAATTTGAATTTGATTGTTCGCATTTAGAGCCACGTAAAGTGGGAAGGTAATTATGGGAGAATGTCAATGTCCGATATTTAATTACTTACTTGATCACTCTTGTTCCAGAGGAAAAACAGATACATGGTGGACTCACAGTGAGAGTTTGTACCCGAAATCGGTTTTAATTATACACCAACGCCAACAGCAGCAGGGGAAGTCTAGTCTTTCTAACAAAGTAGATGTTTTGGATAAACAAGGAACCGACACGGGAAAGGGGGTTTTCCTATTCGTGTGGAATGAAGTTATACCACATTATTAAAGTCGGGTTGTGACAACACATTTTCTTTGGTTTTTTGGCCGGCCAAATGTAACTTTCTCTTTTTCATTTACTATCTCTTCTTGATTTTACATTTTCATATTGTGTGTTTCAATCGTATTGAGGAAATTTCGTAAACAAGATGACTTGGCTTTCTCTTCCCTGCTTTTTTCTCCTTCGCAAAAACCCCCACGTGATGATGTCTCCTCGTTCTTGTGACAGTCAGCCAATGTTTCCTTCCTTCCCTGCTCACTGGTTCGGTTTCATGTGGATGCTTGCTTCTGAGGGGAAAGTTGTGAAAGCAAAATCTGTGAATCCCTCTCCTCTTCTTTGGAGTATATCGTGATTTTGATGATAATGACGGCGATAGATAGAGACTTAGTTTTTGTGGCTAGTTTTCTTTCCCTTCTACCGGGAACTGGGAGCAAGCACACAGCTGCAGTTTTTAGATGCTCATCCAAACACTTTACAAACAATGGTTACAAACACACTATATTAAAGCCAGCTTACTCCAAATTATATATACAGTATGGTATCGGTTCTTTTTTGGCTTGCGGAATCGGAACTAACTTTTATGTCAATTTCTTTCCTCTTCTTTTATCCACGCACTTGCACACTTTCTTCCCTCAAAACCACTGTTTTTCTTTGTCTCAACCAACGCCTCCGTTCCCACTATTTTTTTCCAACGACGCATGAAAGAAAAACGGTATTTGTGACTGGGGATTTGTTTTTATAATGCCTCTGGAGATATAGTCACGTCATTATATAGCATCATTTCATTGACTCGATGTTATGTTGTGTAGTTTCCGACTAAATCGGTTACTAACGTTTGCAAGGGGGTGCACAATGAAGGAAGCAGGAAGAATGAGTTCTTGTTTCAGTCAATGCATTGCAGACACAATAACAAAGTCAGAGTGAGCTCAGCAGTGGTAGCGATATGTTCTAGGCATGTTTTGGTACAAGTAGCCAAGAAGTTCTCGAAGATGTTGATGCTGACAAGACGAAAGCCACTTTGGGAATAAGTTGGCTTTTCCTAGATATACAAGGATTTGTCACAGATCACATAGTTTTGAAAATGCTACTCTGCTATTGACTTAAGTGATGATGGTGGGGCCGAGCCGAGCAAGGTGTGTATGCACGAACAAGAAAAGGCTGTAGAATCGTAGCTTTGCATGAAGTCTCGTTGTAAATAAATTTTGTAGACAGGCGAGTCTTCAAGCTAAAGTTTTTTGATCAATCGTACAAATAAGAGATGCGAAAAGTTACTTTTCTATTTTATTTTAATTGAAGAGATGTCAGTCAACGTATTTGTATTTCACTTCTTGTGGCCAATCTGTCATCGACGCCAGAAGTTGGTTGTGAGGAGACTGTGACCGGTAGACTATTCCAGTTGTCACTCTCCCATGAAGGTGTCGGAAGAAATTTTGTTCTGTAAAATGAAATCAGACACCATTTACATAATTTGATATTGCGTAGAAACATGGGCTGCTACCTTAGCTAATATGTATTAAGTATTCGTAATGAAATATGATATCGTTGCGTTGTTTTGAGTAGTAAACTATACCTATATTCCGTATTCCAATAAAAAAAACAATATTACCATGTTAAAATACTTATCATGTAAGAGATTTGCAACTGACGTCTCCACCTGTCACATGATCAGCTCATGAAATTCACAAGGAGCCGGTTTTATCTTAACCTTTGCACAGACTTAGGTAAGCTAAGCTGCTATGCTATATGCTAGTATTGAACATACAGTAGCATGATCTTTTAAATGAATGTACAAATCGATGTAATTCATTGGATTTAACTTCTTAAGTTTACCAAAGACCAGAAACAGTCAAAGTTTTATATAAACGATTCAACAGATTTTGTTAATTTCAATATATCCTGTATACACGTCATCACCCCACTGTGCTTATTTTACTTCCCTAGTGTGAATTTCCACCAAGTTGATAGTTAATGACTGTATTAAAAATTATGTATAACTGTCCATGTCAAACTAACCTTATCGCAATGTAATTGACATATTATGCATCGCCAATAATAGGCTGATGCGAGGTATTATTTTGTATTGAAGTTTTCTGTCCCGTAGACATGCAAAAGCAAAAGCATGATAAAGCGAGGAAGTTTTCGGTTGAAACATTTAATGCCTAGTATGTTTGCAATTAAGTGACGGTTTTAGTTTAATTACTCCGGCTAGAAAGAATAACATGATAGACTAGAACTACATACGCTAACAAAGCTTAGCCTTGGTTCTTAAGTTTCCCCTCTCCCAAATCATCTTATTCAGCCAGCACAACACAACAAGTTTGGCGGTGTGGTGGCTAATTCACCTCACCTACAAGGGGTCTTGAAGTGCCTATTTATTTCCTCATCTCGTCCTAAATTCCTAAATGGTAGCCTCATCTCAGTCATTTCTAAAAAAATAGCAGAGAAACTTGAGCTGCTCCATGTTTATTCGTAACGCAATGAACTCCAATAACTAAATAGTATAAACCAATTCTATTAGGATGGTATCCATCTACCAGAAACGAATGATGAGCTGTTTTTCAACTCCAAATTTGGATCAACTAGAGCCATCATGACGCGACCCGATTTTGAGTATGTATATTATACATCAAAAATTCTGTGCAAGGGTTGCATTTGAATTGGCCAACTGTACATGCACAATCTTATAGTACGAACGTCAAAGAAAGGGTAAAATGTAAGCCACACATTTGCCGGAAACAAATGGGTCAAAATGGGAAAAGAAATTCATTTGACTTCCGTTCCACTCCTTCTCTCACTTTCTCCTTGATGGAGTAAATGGTACAGAGTCATTTGTATATCGGTCAGCTCTTGTTATTCGTAGTGCATAGTGGCTAACTTGTATTCCACTAAAGTTGTAAAATCAAATAAAGTAAGCTGCGTATGTAGCTTGCAAAATACTGATTTTGTCTGTCATGTGTGTGCAGTAAAAAAGAGCAAAAACTACAAGAGTATTTTTGTACTCGCGTAATTTCGTTGAATACAGCTGCGAATAGCAATGCCGTCGAAGAGACTAAAAGAGAGAAACATTTCCCACAATATCTAGTGGATCACTAAGGTTTCTTTTTTTTGTAGAAAAAAAGTGGCAGCCGTAGTGTGGTATTTGATATAACTTTGGCAAAGTGAGAATTCAACAAACCCTTTGGGATAGAGAAGGAAAAGGAAACTGGATTGTTTGGTAGATTGGATTTAAAGGTTTCTATAACCACTCTCCTCAACTTGTACAACTGCTCATTCATTGTGGACTGCACTGGACCGGACTGAGCGGTCAGGATTTAAAAGAATTTCATCCAACTGCCACAATTTTTCCCCTTTGCCAATTCTGTCAGTTTCCTTTCCTCTCAAAGTACCACAGTCATATTGCTTTTTACTACTACACTACAACTACGCACCTCCAGCATTTGTGTTCTGAGAAACAAGCTTGTGTAGATGAGTTAAGACCAACTTTGTTATTTTTATACACAAGACCTAACCTACCCGATAAACTGTAATCACATGAATATGTGTTTGCTCTACAAGAAAAACGAATGTAATTCCTTACACCAAGCTATTTCTTTAGCGAAACCCAAGCCGGAAAAAGTGGTAGGAGCTGATGGAAAGAGAAAAATCAAGAATGGTGAAAGGGATTTTCCGTCAGACCCTGTCACTACTGGTTGTGCTCACTTCTATTGTCATTTAGTACACATAAACAGTCCATCGTCTGCAATAAATATAAATGCTTGGACTCCTGCATTTTCTTCTAAGACCATATTGCAACTCAGGAAAATATTCATTGCAAGATTTTGCGGCGTTCCATTCCAACCACAACTAACTCATGTGAATGGACGTGGCTACAAGGACGAAAAACAGTTCTGCTCTTAAACGACTGGACTTAGCAAGCAAAGGGAGAGTCAATAGAGAAACTTAAAGAGGAAAAGGGATAGTGGACCAATGTAGTCTTTGAAATATTCGTTGAATCACACACAAGTTCACTTACAACTTACTCGTAACGTAGCACATCACACGGCATCGAATATCATTCTTTCTCTTGTATGCATACACCACATATATATGTACATATTTTTCTCAATCTCTGTTTCCGTTTTGTTGTTTATTTTCCTCAGAATCACAGTTGTACGCAAAGTGAAAGTCCACACACGTTTCTCCTACACTTCTCCAAACAGCCAAGGAGAACATAAAAGGACTTTTCTTCTCTAACTTTTTTTCTTTCATGAAAAATACTCAAAATATTTATGCTTGTTTGGAATTTTGAATAGGACAACACAATAAACCGTCTTCCATATTATTAGGTAACAAAATTTTTGGGATAAATTCCATCACTTCCTTTTTATTCTGAATCAAATTTTATCAAAAAAATTGAATTAAAGGACAACACACAATAAGTTGCTATTGTTTTGTACTCAACTGTTTGAAGATCGTGTAATACTTTCAGGAAAATTCGGTGGAATCCCTAAATTTATGTGTTATTTGCCTCGTTTTCTTCCATCTACACAATATAGCATTTTCATTCTAAAGCAGCGCGTTTCATTTTTTTCCACCAAGGTATTTATGACGACTTCTGCCATATAAATTTTGAGTTCTGGCTCTGAGGATGATTTTCTCTGGATGGTCTTTTCTCAGTTTGCACATTTGCAATTAAGAAGTGTGACATGGGAAGACGCAAAGTTTAAAAGTGCTTATTCATGTAAAATAATGCCCAATGATTCGAAATAAATGGTAGAGTATCTTGAAAAAATATGGGATATTTATGCATAAAACACTAATAAGTTATGTTTTCCCTGACTTTCTGTTTTGGAATAGGTAATCATATTCAAATCCGGCGGAGCACAAGTTAAAAGTTGGCCCAAGTAAAAAAAACAACTTGGGAAGGGGAGAGAGGGAGTGAGGAAAACCACGAGAAAAACACAGTTGAAGCAAGATGATGAGTAACAGTTTGAGAGGGAGTATATGGGAATGTCTATTTTCATTGCAAAGCAAAGACACACTTTTTTCATCCTGTAAACTGGAGACAGAAGGGATGTGTGTGGGAATGGAGAAAACTTCTCCTCCTGAAGACAAGGGGGAATGTGAGAGAGAGAGCTCAAAATCTCTTTCCAACTCTCACCAAACTTTCTCTTGTAGTTACACCAGCAGTGTTAAGACACATTGCAATTCAATGCAGTGAAAATAGTTTTGTTCCTCTTCCTTCTCTCTCTCTCTCTGCCCTTTTTGTCTACTTATTCCAAAAAAAAATCACGGTACAATCAGTGCCCATAACTAACAGCATTTTGCTGAATCAGTCCGTCAACAAAAAAAAATATATAGGGAGGGAAATGGAGAAAGTGGTTTAAAAAAAGAAAAAGTGGTGTTAGAAAATGATATAGTTTTTCCCAAGTGTCACAGCTGAATAACTTTTCTCATGCATACAATAATATACTGACGGTTATAATAATACTATTGCCACGACAGAGAGTAGACTACACTTTTTGAGAAGAGGAAACAAGCGAAGAAGAGGATGATCGTGCCCTTTTTTCTTTTGATACTACTACTATTTCTTTTTTCTTGAATTTTTACATATTTTCTCAGCAAATTCCATATTTCCTGATAGCATATACGCGCTATTTCGCGGCCGACGATTGTGGGTGCTACTTGCATCATCATTTCTTTCTTTCCCACTTTGTATACATAATATACTGGAATGGGTACTGTTTTTTCAGCAATATGATGTGATATGATATGCAAGATTTTGCTCTGCTTACTTTTCAAGTGTTATGTGTACCCTCTGCTTCTAGTGTTTTTCTCTCATAGGCTTTTGAATATTGAACACTATATTTCCTACCAGACGTCACAACTCTCACCAAAAAAAATGACACAAAAAATGCATATCGGTAATTCAATATTTTCCAAAGTTTGCTGTCATGGGAAAAACGGCGCATTTTTGGGTGGATATATAGATGCTTCAACAAACAATATTAGTAAATCATGCGTCCTATGATCTCATACACTTTAGACAAACATAGATGCATACCATATTATTCCCTCTACCTAAATCATAATGGCATGGGGATATATTAGAAAAGTCAGTACAATTTTTTTCCTTTCCTGATTATCTTTGAAAAATGTGTGCTGGAGGAAGTTGGACTCTCACTGTGCTTACTATTTCTCTGCCACATTTCGGATCAACGAGACAAGCTTATTTTGCATAATCTCTGTATGTTTATCCACTGGGCTTGGAACATATCCACTCCAACTCATTCAATCATATTATGAGCTGTTGTGAGAATATAATCCTAGTATTGAGTTTGACTTTCTTTAAGTTTTTCCAGAGTAACAATCTAACGGTACTTGGTTTGACTTCTCAAGGGACGTGAATGATATTCTCTAGTAGCGCTACTATTGTTGGTGCCATTTTTGCTGTTATCCTGTCTAAAGCTATCTATGCAAGCTCTGCTTTCTTTCCACTTGTTCGTTGCTGTAGGACAACTAAATGTACACACATGATCTGTTACAGTGTTGCGTACTTGTGTTTGTACAGATATATAAGTAAATATGTGCGGAACAAATAATGGTATTCCTTTCAACGTTTTTATTATATGCAGGTTTATTATTATGTAGTTTAAGTTGACGACTCAATCTCAAATCGAATGTAGTACTACTTGCACGTTTTGTTGTGCCTGCTAAGCATTAGCTGTCAACGTCATTTGATCCCTTATCTAACCCGTTTGTCCGTCCGGCAAGGAAGAAAATGTAGGGTAGGAAACACATGCTGAGTTAATGTGTCAATGGTAGCAACATAATGACGCTGTAGAATTTCAGAGGAATGGATTGACGACTTGTCAGATTGAAAATTTGATTTGCTACAAATTATGGTTAAAATGAAGTGTATCTCGCTCACTCACACAATGTCTGTTATCTTGGGCAGGACTATTATCAAGTAGGATGCCAACTTTTAATGTTAGTTTCTTGATTAGACATTTCAACTAACTTTTCAAACTTTTGCATACATTTCATAGAAAATCATTTTGGATTGTAACTCGTCATCGTGTTTACAGTTACAAAAGAAATGAACCACTACAAAAAAATCCTGAGCCCTTGAGCTATTTTCTCTCTTTTCTTTGTAAAAAAACATTACCTGACATTTGACATTACCCATATGGATAAGCTACATATTATATGCATAAATACGTTTGTTGTAAAGTTGCAAGAAGATGCAAAAATGCAAATGGTATGATTTTTAGCATTCAACAAAAGTTCAGACGATGGGGAACTGAATTTTCATTGTCCCTCGTTTCCCTCCGTCTTATACATACTGATTATGTCTCTCCACAATTGTGTATCACGTCTTGCATTTATGTTTATACTTACAATACAATCCCTACGTTTGAAAGTACAATGTGCATGTGCGCTGCTTGAGCATGCCTTGAATGCAAATTACACACAACCGAAGTATATGTATGCAGTTTGTACATTTCCTGAATGTAATACCATACCACTTTATAATTATTCCACAATATTTTACTTAATGACAACTAGTCGCCCCATTCTCATGTTGCAATTCGATGTGTTGAATTTCTTTTTATCATTTGCCGACCCCTCCAAACATTGTTTTACAATGATATAGTGCCAAGATGAGAAGTAAAACAAAATTTAGAATATCGTAAATAAATTATTCCACGCGCGATGCTGTGCATAGATAAGGCATGGCATAACTATAATTGACTTCACTGTTCAAAAAAATGCATGCCGATCCATTTTTGTTCTGGTGATGAAAATATGTTCTTTAGTCAAAGAATTTAGAATTAGAATTAGGCGCACTCATTTTAATGTTTTTCCTTACTTGTTCTAAACTGGAAAATTATACTTGCAATAATCCAGTAATTCGGTCAATGGATTTCAAACAGCAGGTACGTCTGCGGCACCCTTTATGAAGCCAGAGCTAGGACCTTGTGAGACTTGCGCTTTAAGGGTTAGAGAGCAAAAGAACTAATAAGTCATGAGTGCCTGTTTTGACTCAGCAACCATAACAATTGCCTAATGACACAATATCTGTGAAAATGCAACAGAAAGGTAGCATAAAGGAAACGTGTGGCGTGTTCCCCGTGAAGCGGCGAAGTAATAGCCTTGATTTACTTAGAGGCTCTACACCAGCTCTACATAGCAAACTTACATGTCTGATTTGTGTTTCCTTAGCTTAAAACCCCAACCAAAAACCCTTTTGGTTTGGATCACTAGTAAAGTTTTTGCGTTTCCGATTGATCAGTTATTCTCAGCCTTAGGCAATTCTACACAACATATACAAAAACAAGCTAAAACACCTAAACAGAACCAAGAAGTATTGAAGAAGAAAGAACATAACGGGAAGAACAAGGAGGAGATAGATCAAGATCAAAGTCTCAAAATGTCATGTCATCCGTGATTGAATGATTGGCGTTTGCATCCTTGCCGGTTTTTCACTTCTGGCCGTAAAGAGCTTATTTCAACACTTATTTCGCCTCTACTAATCAAAAAAATGCTTCTTTATACCTGGCTCTCGTGTTCTCGTCTTTTCACTGCTTTTAGAACCAAGTACCTATACTTGAGAGCCTATGTTTTATGCCGTAGTGCGTAATCTTTTCTCTTGACGGACTTTCTTATCAACACGTCGGCGAGGAACAATCTAGAGCGCTATGACCCATAATTTCAGCTTCAATTTTTCAAGGCGCACTTTTTTCACAGGCTCAAATTTCAGTATGTTCATAAATCCAGTCTGGTACTAAAAACCTTGAATCATATCTTAGTGCAAATACTGAGCATTACGAACCCCACACCCCCAAGAACACCCCAAAAGCATCGAGTCCACAAAAACTAAAAAGGGAGCTAGTTTCGTGTTTTATTGAAAATTGTCACTTTTTCAATCTCCACTTGATGTGATCCGTGACCACTCAAAGATTATTCTTGTATTCGAAAAATGACGCTTTTTCTCGGCCCGAAGTTTCAAAATGAAAAATTAGCTGCATTTTTTACACTTTTGTCCTCTTCTCTTTTTCGCCACTTAAGGTTTTACAGTTTACCAGATCTTAAACTTCTGAAACTGTTTGTATTATAGGTACAAGTTACAACATAAGACGTGTTGAGAAGAAAAATGGTAGCTGATTGAGAGACATAAATATTGCAATATAACCTCTTAGCCTGTGTTTGATACTAAAAACGTAGTAGTGAAGGAGCAGTAGTAAAAACTTGAGATCAAACGTTTGAAAAATGTAGGGGTTGCAAAATGTAGAAAGATGAAGAAACGGCTGGAAAAGGTGTATTGTGTGATTTCAATAGGTTCCACACGAGTCGAAGCCAAAGCCGCACTTTCCCCCGGTGTAGCAAAACAGAGTGTGGTGATATGGGGAAAGGGAGTGTGGAACGGTGTGACAACAGCCAATTTTTATACCTTGCTTGGGGGTACAAACAATGTTCGTATTTTTATCCACCACACTCTCCGTACCCGTCTTTTTTTACCACTGTTGCTTATTACTTTCGCGTTATTACATACTTTAGAGCAAACGTTGAGTAATATTGTTGAGTGGTAAAAAAGTGTATGGGTTTTTGCCCAGTGAAAGTGAAATGAAACGAGCGGTGGCTAGTACAAAACAATATCTTCCAAAAGTTGGCGTAACTTAAGACCAGAATTCCCTTCGCCCTTGTTCGTCCAACAGCAACTGAATTGGAGTAAAGGAAAACAAGTGGATTTTCTTCCACCACTGCTGCACGGCCAGCAACTCCTTGTGAGCTGATATGGTATACGGGTGCTCGCTTGTAGAAAAAGGAGAGATAGGATCTAGAAAGGATTGCTTGCTACTGCTCCTGCCTCTGCTGCTTCTGTTCAGTGGAGGAACGGTAGCCCACTTTCTTACTGAAACGTTTTTCTGCCAGGGTTTGTACTCGGCTGCAAAAGCCACTGTATAGTCCTCACCTCCTGGTGATTCTGATTAAATTCCATATTCCTGGAATTTTTCAGAGCCACCAAATTCACCACCAAAAGCACATCATCATCTCATTTCAAACCTTTAACTGGCTTCCCTTATCTATTGTTCCCTTTATCGCTGTAATTTTTTGAGCTGAACTTCTCACACGATACTGTTATAATATTATATTACAAAACTAAATGTATGTATTAATAATTTACCAATTCTAGAAAAGTACTGATAAAAAAATTGATTTAACTACTAATAAAAAATCAATTTAGATCAACATATTTTCAATCACAGCAGAATTTTCTTAAGAAAGTGAAAGCAGGGCAGTAAGGCAGGATCAGTTGTTTAATCCACGCAAGAAAATCCAGTGGAAGGGATGATGAAAGTTTGGAGTGATTAAGTATTATGAGCACTATGAGCGGTTGTTCGTCATACAATGAATGGAACTGGATTAGCAGCAGCATAGTTCATTGACTACTTATCATGATGTAGCATAGTAGCATGGATCTTTACGATGTCTCAAATAATATTTCTATTATATTACATTCACCTTTTGTGCAGAGTGCGCTCCCTCTCATTCAACCACCAAAAGGGGCTATTAAACTAAGCTCAGACAAGAAGAATTGATACAAATATCGTTGGCTGAATATAGTACGCTTCTTATCTTTCGACTCAATCACACTCTTACACATGCAAAGAACGTACGGGAGGAGAAAATGTCAAACTTTCTTTTCATCATACTAACCCATATAATCATGATATCTTTTTTGAAAATATAATGTCACTACTCTCCTCACCCGTTATTCATGCAGTGCCAAGAGGACTCGTGAAAAAAATGATCATATAACGTTCCACAACAAGAAGAAAGGAGGCCAAAGGAGAATAGGAGAATCAGACACTGGGGAGATTTTTATATTTTGCAAAACGTATGCATTCTTCTTGGGTTTCTTTTGAGCAAAGTAACATACTTGATACACAAAAACTCTGCTGAGGAATGTGCTAAGAAAGCAGTACATTACAAACATCTTAAAAAAGAGGTTGGATGACCTACTACATCCATATGTATCAGTTTAGACATCCTGTTTAACCATCCTTTTGTATATAGCACCAAAATATTCGAGGAAAAGAATAAAGGGAAGGATCAAGGAATCACATGGGAAATGAAACCTTTAATGGAGAATGTATCTGAAACTGAGAGTCATGCATACAAAGCTAGATTGGTAGAGAGAACGACGTAAAAAATAATTGGTTGCTGAATGAACGTAACTATCAAACACACATTATCAACCCGCAACCTAGTGTGTACATATTTTCGCCCTCAAATAGTTTTCTTACGTTTTTTAAAGATGACATGGTTCCATACAGAAAACGTTGTGGGCAGTGAGTCACAAGTTATTTGAACTGTTGAACAATACATCCCTCGTGAAGCTGGAATGTTTGTCGTTTATAAAAACCATCATGAGAAAACATGCATCAATGACAAACAAAATCAACCCAGGGTTATTATCGGTTCAACTAGTTTCGTTCTACGGGATTTGTAAAGAAATGCGGCGAGACATGGGATAGGTCTGTGTGCTGCAGGTCTTCTCAAGTGAGACAACGTAACTGATGCTCCTTAATATTTCCGAGATTGTTTGTTGATGAATGAAGGAAGTAGGGAAGAAACATCAGCGCAGATATTGGCTACGTATTTCGTGCTAGCCAAGTTAGAGTTGATAACAGAAAAGATCACCGGCTGAATTGTATCAAAGGGAAGTTAATGCACAATGAAGACCTCTGTCTGTTGTGTGTAGACTTGCATGTGAAAATGGTATAATCAAATATTTGCAGACGAAACCATGCTACTCCTTGTGGGAAGAAAAAGAGGGAGAACCAGCTATGATCAGAGCGGACGAGAAAGATTTTTCGGGGTAGTTTATGCAGGCTGCCAAGGTACCACAAAAAGGGTAGTTAGAAAGGCAAGTAAGAGGAAAGCAGGCTCGGCTCGCAGAATAAGAGAATGATCACATATTATGTATATATTTACGCTGTCTCTTTTTGCATCACTCCTCTTCTCCAACTTCCCCAGGATATGGATGCTTATTCCTCTCAGCTACCGGCACTACTACCATGTTCTCTTTCTGCTATATATTGTAGCACTGCTCCTACAACTTTTCCCTCCTCATCCTTCCGTTCTCGAGACATGTGAAACTTATGTATCAATCAGTGGTATTAATCCGAGTTTATTTCGTTTCGTTGTAGAAACAAGTAATCATGATGATCATGATGATCATGATGATCTCTTTTTCTCCCAAAAAAGGAAAAAAAGTAAGCAAAAATGCTCATGAACTATGCTAGGGGTACCACTGTGTAAGTGAGTATGCCACCACTACTGTAAGTTCTCATCATCATATCATGTTCATGATCCTCCTGTTTTGTCTCTCTCAGTGTGTGTTTCCTTTAGTTGCTCTTTACTAGAGGAAAATCAGTAAAAGCAAGCAGTTTTTTTTTGGAACATAGAAATACTATCAAAATGGTAGCCACAGAAGGATCTTCTTCCTTTCACTTTATTTACTCATTCTATTAGAAAATATAACGGGATGACTATATTAGCACATAATGTACATATGATAAAAAGCAATCCAATGACTACCTCCATGGATAAACAGACACACACACAATAATCTACGATGAGCTCAGTGTTTATTCATTCTCCTCCGGAAATACTCATTTTGCAGTGGAAAGTATCCTATTAAACTTTATGAGCAAAGAACTAACATCAGTTCGGATATTGCAAACTTACTTCCATCCACCAAGCCTGTTTTCTCTCTTGACTAGTTCCTCACTTTTATATAGCAACTACCTAAAACACTATCACACTACCAACACCAACATCACATGCTCTTCATACATTTATTCCAGTAGCCAGTCAGTCATTTGCAGTTTTAGTAAGTCAGTCTTGCTCCCAATAATATCATTGGCCATTACCTTCATAAAGCAGGAGTGTAATACTTTGTCCGTCCGCATCTCTCTCCCTTACGAATAATGTTGTACCTGCATAATAATAAGATAGAGCTATAAGCTGGATTCGTTGCTATAATTTTTTAAATAGACTCTTTTCCCTGGATTTTTTCTTTACACCTCAACTCAACCTTTTGCAAAGTGATATAGCCGTTTTTTCTCAAGTAAAATTACCCAATATTGTGCTCGGAACGGAACTATACTTTATACATATATTATGTAATCATGTAACAAATAATTTCTTGTTGTTTGTTCCCTTTCACTGTGTGCAAAGAGATTTATTGAAATTTGGTGCCAGGTAGCGTACTAAAGCTAACAAATGAACATGATTTTGATCTGGAAACTAACCATCCGTACTGCTATGCGTAGTTATTTACAGATCTCATTTTCGTCTAAATAATCAACCTTCTGCTCCCTCCATCCTGTTTATATTAGAGTATACGGTTATTCTACATCAAGAAGAATGTAGTATCCACCTTGAAGGGATCATTTAGGGGGAAACTGATGAAAGATGGCAATAATTGCTTCATGATGAAGAAATGATCGTTGTTTGAGAAATGCTCCGCTCATCCTCATCTCAATGCTTGGTTAGAGGAACGAGAACGGGAAATCGAAAGTTTATTGAATTTAAGGAATACAAATTTTCAACAGAAGAGTGGAAGACGAAGAGGAAGAAAAGCTTGAGTTATTATTCGCCCCAGTCATCGGCATCATCATCAACATTCATATCCGTTGAGGAAGTATAGCATTTTATATACATACATTCAGTGCTCCCTTTGTTTGTACGAAGAAGGAATAAATATAAAGGCATTTGGATCCGGTCAAATTATTTGTTCCTTGTGAGTTAAGCATGTATGTGTTGCTTGTTGTAACGATCTGTATTGTGAAAGCGGAACTCTGAAGAAACAAGCCCAAAAAATCATCAGAATGATAATGCTAAAAATAGTCAGGATCTTGACTCTTTATTGCGTACACATTCACGTACATGATTATTATTATTTGTGTATTGTATCTCGTTTCTGGTTGCAGGACATACCTTCAAAAAAAACAACGGCTCTTTGAGCAAAACTACTACTAATGTTACTACAACCATGCATCATCATATTCCGCGTGAGTGAAATCCTAAATGGAATTTGTACTCCAGCGGAGGCATATAGTATTTATATGATAACTAAGAAAAGAGCCCAATACCGATCCCATGTTTCCGCTCCTGCTCAATGAAATAGGGGCGAATCTGTGGTTTTCGAAATTTGTTCGATGAGTTCATAAGAGGTCGAGAACAGCAAGGAAAACGAGAGCCAAGGGCGGAAAATAACAGAAAAAGAGAAAATATAAACTTCAAGTAAAGTAATGAAACAAACAAAGCATGATAGAATCCACTTTCCGCCTCAATGAAAGCCCTATGGAGTAAATACATCCCGTATTTTGTGGGCGTCACAAGCTCACCACTGCCACCACCACCAGCAGCATCAACACTACTGCTCCCGTGCCACCGCCACCACTACTTACCTTTGTACATTCAATACAACCAAATTTTCCGAAAAGTAACCCTTTCTTTGTTAACTTTGCATTCCTTCACAATAAAGTATTCATATATATAGCTACCACATATACTATTACGATCTTACAGGGACCTCAAATGCGAAACATGCTGGTTACAACAGTAAACCGTGCTTGTAACAGGGAAGATATGATGCCCGATGTTCGTGTGTCTGCAGTTGCCCACTCAACGTTCCAGGGTTGGCATTGGCAATTCACAAATGTCAAGAATTAAGATGCCCAACAGAAACATAATATGCCAACACGGGCACGATTCCCAACTAAATACTTGACCAAACTGGGAACAATTTTGTTTACTTTTCGGAAAAAATGACTGCATCACACAGTTTCCGTGTACATTCTGCTTGTTGATTCTAGAATTTTCATCCTGCTTCAAAACTTTTTGTTTAACAGGAAGCTGTGGGAAGTGAGTTTGATACCGGTAGAGCAAATAGTAACATAAGTTCCACTACAGATAAAGTGTTCCCATTATTCAAGAATTCCAATATTTTTATGAACGCTTTGGTTTCATGAGTAGCGTATAATTTTGCTTGAATTACAATTAAATAATTTAAAGCGTTTTTAACTAGAATAATAGTATAAATAGAGAGGAGAGGTTTGTAACTCAAAAGTGGCATTAAACTAAGAGATGTGAATAGTAAATTTTACTCGTTAAAACAAAAGCTTAGAGCTCGGAAATAGTAATCCTGAGATTTTGACACAGGGATACTTCAAACTTACAAAATAATTGCTTTAAATCATTAAATAAATTGTTTCTGGGTTTATGGAGTCTTACAATGTTTACATCTTTTGTTTTAAAGAAGCTTATAGTTGCACCAATCTCATCTAAAGTAGCATGTGGTTTACGCTGTTGACAGGTCTAATTGTAAATTTTGTAGAAAAGTAAAATTAACTGATGCGCAGTTTTTGGTAGTAAAAAACATACTGAATTATATAATTTCAGAACACAAAGTCTTGTAGTTTCTGTTAAAAAAGGGCAGACATGAAATCATATAAGTTTAGGGTTTTTAATTATTTACGTTGTAGCAGGAGTGAAAGATTAGGTTGACTCGCAATCAATTGTCGAGGTGTGTAATAAAAACGGTGTGAAGTGAACCCGTTCACCCGTCTGCTACAGGAAGAGTACAAGCGTTAACATGGAACGCAGTTTGTACGCAAAATGCAAGCAGAAACACAGCAGCAAGTATAAGATTACAAGGTAAAACTAAAATATTAACTATGCGTGGCCATTATTTGGGATTGCATACATGAATACAATATGCCCCGCCAAACTTTAAGGTAGACAAAGTTGCTAGAATAAAACTACCACATTTTTACAGCAAGCAAAATCTCTAGAGAAAATTATGCAAGTTGCTTAGCCAACAATTCTTTGACCTGCCAACGTTTTAACGCCTTCGTAGTAGCTTACTACTAGGAAAGTAGAACTAATCAACATTCGAGCCTAAATAGGTAAGCACTAACAACTCATTTAGCATCGGAACTTTGTAAAGTTTCAATAATCCGTGCTGCTGTTGAATAATACAAGTAAGGCCACGACTCTCTTTTCCTTCCTGACCCGTAAAATACAACGCGGTGCAAAGATTTTTTTCTCCTGCCAAGTAAAAAAGAAGGGGCAAAGTAATTTGGTACTGAGAGAGCATGAGAAGGCTAAACATCATTAAAATATGAGTTCCAAACACCTCAAATCGTATCAAACAAGATTTGACTTGCTCCTTGCTTTTCCACTCCTCCACGCTATTTGGAAATGAGGGGAAGTTGATGAGCCAGGACGCTTCGATTGCAAACCAACAGCTGTGCTCTTGCTCTCTTTAACTTATCGCATTTAAACTAAGAAAAGAGTCTATTCTCAATGACTACAAGTAATAGGAAAGGGCCTATAAAAGCTGTCATAAATTCTTGGGCCCAGTTGACACTTGACAAGAGTGATCGCTTGCTCTTCGTCTACAAATTCACTTTTGTTTATTATCTGCACACTGGAGTGGAGTATATATCCCACCACGGCAACTTAACTTTTTTTCTCTCCCTCTTTGCCTCCTCCTCTGTTGGCTTTGTTTGCTCAAGAAAGAAATAGAGCAAAGCAACATGTGCTTTCAGCCTAAGTACGTAGCTTCACAAGATGTAGTAATGTCTGCATTTGGTTCCCTTATTTTGAAATACGTAGCCACATACATAATAATATGTACATCGCCCAAGTTACAAGAATGTATATGGTGCAAGCAACTATGTCTCTTCCAAAGTTAGGATGGGCAGACAGAGAATGGGCAGGAAACGGGACCCATGTAAAAATAGTGAGAAAAGTGAAGAGAGATGAGAACAAGTTTGCCAATCCTTTTTCCAATCTCACCCTTTATCTCTTTTATGGTCTCATTCAATTTACAAATATGGCCACCAGGTCCAGAGCCATTGCGACCATACTGGGAAACTGGGATTTAGCAAAGATTTTGTTATTTCACTTTCCCTTACTTCTCTTTAAATTATATAATGATACAACCTAAAAAAGAACAAGTTGTAGGTTGTAGGTCGTTTTGCGTAATATGAATGTGCATAGGAGAGTAGACTGCTGCCATGCACTATACTATCCACTTTCACCTCCTCAACTACTCACGTCGTCTTCATCTTCCTTTTTTACTCCCTTCAATTCGTTTCATGCAATAAGTTGTTCCGTCCATATGTATTTTGACAATTCTTTGCATTTAATGGGCTATAAGAGGTCAAAGCTGAAAAGTTTCGTCGTGAAAAGTAGAAAAAATCGTGGAATGGAATCGTGTGACTTTTCTTGGCAATGGAAGGTAATGGTCTTCTTCTTTTCTCTTTTTTTCTTCAATCTGCTTTGTTTTTTCTTCTTCGCCATTTGGGACAGTCCCTGTGTGTTTGCATGGTTGCTTGATAGCACTCTCTGTTTGTATATGCCTTTCCCTCTAACTATATGGGTATTTTGTAGTTGTACTTGCAACCATCTTGTTTCAAAGGGAAATAGCTTTCAAACACAAAATTGAGCATCTACTAATGTATATTCATAGTTGTTCACTCCGTATGAAAAAAAATCTTTATCTTTTGTGTTTACTCTAATGTACGCATTCCTTTTTCTCTAGAGTTGCTGACTAGACTAAAATATATAGGGATTTTTTTTGTGTTGAGATGAAGAAGAGAGTAGGCAGAAATTACAGGCGTAGTTCAAACTTAAGAGGAGAGTGGAAAACGCATTTCTCTTTCAAAAAATCTGAAGATGACTGAGGAAGAAATGGCAAGAAGGTTCTCTGATGGAGCAAAGTCTTCCGCGTTGAAATGTAAAGTATCGTCCTGGGGGCAGTATGCACGTACGAAATGCCTCCATTCTCAGACACTTTTCAAGGATTATGCAGTACACACGCCCCAATAACAATATCACTCTTCTACACTAGCATCATTATACTCTTTTTCCCTTATTACTCAAATACAATATTATTCAAATGTATGTACAAATTTAGACATTGTAGACCCGTTTTTCATTCGGGAGACTCGTTCATTCCATCCTAGAATTCTTGTCACTCTCCAATGCAAGTCTTCTCGTTCCAACTTTCTAAAAATTTTTACAATGATCATATTAATACAAAAAAAAAGTTTTGACCAGTTTAAAATGATGAGTCAGCTTTCGACTTTTAGCGACACTTTTTTAGCGATGAAGAAAAAACTTGAGAAAAAAAGATGTTCAAGATGAAAAGGATTTCTCCAGTTTGCAGCCATTTCACAGTTGGTTTTCGAACTGCTTTGTGTTTTCACACGTTATTTTTGCCTTGACTTTTTACACATAACTAGTGACTAGCTTATTATTGCTGACAGAAAACTCAATCCAGTATCTCATACAATTGTTTCCTTTCGTCACACACGTGCAAACATTGTGTAAATAATGTAATACTCGGTGACGATGGCCTTCATTCATTCGCCAAGATTGGAATGCAATACCAGATTTGTTTCTCAAACAACAACCGAGCTGACGTTTCAACGCATTTTCATTCCGTGCCAGTAATTTCGGCAATTTAACTCTTAACTACGTCATTTTCCTAACCATACCGTTGAGCTTGCAACGGTTGTGGCTAGACCGGAAAGGAAACCCGAGGTTTTGTTTTGTGAGAAACAAAGAATAAAGTCTTCCTTTCATTCCTTATAAAAAGTTGGCGTTGTTTGGTCTGCTTTGCGGAAAGTATCAATATAAATGTAGATAAGATGGTGGTGATGTCATAATGTCATCTTCACACAAAAAGCTTAGCAACTCCCAACAACTCATGGCACATTATGTGATGCATGTGATAAGTTTACAAAGTAATAGAAAGGTCGACTGCTGCTACATCATTCTCCTCTGTTTTATATGGCTTGTGTTTATATTCTATTATATCTCTTTGTGCGTGTGCGTATCTATAATGACTATATAGCTCCTCATTTGTCGAACATGAAATGTCATCATGAAGATGTTATTTTTTATGGTGTAAACAGGAAGGAAATAAAATTCCGCAGGATCACAGATGATGCACATCACCACACTTTGTGAATAATAAATGGGAACAAATGTTGGTGAAAAATAGGATTGCAATTTGCTTTCTATATCATACTTCCTTTGCTTTACAGTAATCAGGAATTCCGTAGCCTTTTTATTTACACAAAGTAGTATGTTGGTGTCGTCATTTTACCATGAATAAGTTAAAAATTGTTAAATTTTTAGGTGAGGCAACTTTCCAACTTTCTCCCAATTCCTGCATATCCTCCCAATGATATAGAGACTTTGTGACTAAATTGCTTATTTCCAAACATACAAATATAAAACTGCAATTCAGCAGTTGAGTCCATGTAGCTGTAAACGCTTTTTCCGTAAATTAAGACGCAGTTTTGGGGCCATTAAAATATATGTTGGAAACAAGACGTAGAAGTCTTACAAACAAAACTTTTAAATATTCAGTTCCCTACTGAGTGCGTTACGCGTGTTGAGTCAAAATTTGGCATTACATTTGGTGAAAGGATGCGTGCAAGGGGAAATAGCCTAAGTTACTTCCAGAATGTAATGTATTTCTCTAACAGTTTCTGCAGATAGCTGACGTACTTCACTAGATACTAGATAAACAATATGTTGTCACAACACAAAGACAAATACATGGATGTATATATCTATTATCAAGTTGTATTCTACGTTTTGTATCAGAAATCTTACAATTGTATTGCTAGTCGATTATACCATAATTCTCCGACCATAACACTAAAAGTGCAACACTTACCCAACTGCAATGGCAGTTTGAAGAGTCTTCGCGTACACATTGGTGTGTTATGGCCGTATATTTTAGATTTTTGGCGACTCAACGTGTTATTTGTTGGGGGAATCTACTTGTAACTATAATTCGCGGTGAAGAGATAGCGCTTAATAGTTTCATCGTGTAATCATTAAATACTCCACGTTGTTGTATAAGTAATTCACACAACTAGGCTGTGTGCTGTGCAAGAAGAACTGTTTTTCCTCCACCACCACAATATTTTCCCCCAACGGAACAATTGAGTTTATGATATTATATGGAAGCCTAGCCAGCAACTTATGATTGCAATATAAGCACTCTCTCAGCAGGCATAACTCACACCAAGTCGTCTCCAGCGATCATCAGGCAATTACGCAATTTCATTATTTCATGTTTAGTGTCAGTCTCAGCAATTACGATTATTACAGTTACCATACATGGGCTCATGAATATGCATGCTACGAGATATGGAATGGAAACATTGCATTGGGGGACTAAAAATTGGAATAGTAAATACGGAGAGAATGGAAATGAAAAAGAAAGGAAGAAATTGTCATCGCAGTACAGTATTGCATGAGCTGTGCATAGTCTCTACACTGATGTGATGAGCACAGTGTGTTTATTTGAATTGGTAAATTGGGCTTCCATTTCGTAAGCAGATTTTCAATAGTAATAATAAGTATGGCATGGAACCACCATGGGTTTCCACAAGTGCACTTGTTTCCCAAGCTTATTTGTTTGGATCCCTAAGAAGGAAAGAAAGTATTTCAGGATTTGCATACACTATTCTCTAATGTGATTTTCAAGATAGCACTGATTAGGGACTAGCATTATTTTTGCGAGTTTCATTTCATCCTGTTCTAAGAACTTCAATCTACTTCTCAAGATCATGCCACATAACTGTGGCGCTGTTGTAGGTTACACGCTTCCCGTTGCAGTGACTTGACCTTTACCTGTAAAAGCATTCATATTCATTCTCCGTATCTCCCCCATACGTGTGTACTTTTAATGTGTTTTTTTCTCTTTCTTTCTTTTTTTCTCAAGGAAACTGCAATGACGAGCTGGAGCCCTCGGTGTAAAAGAGGATGCCAAAATTTTGAGAAAAGTATAAATATTTATTGGATCCTTGTCCCAGAAGGGCATAGAATCATTTGAAATGGATTTATCTCGATCATATTTCTTCCTTTTTTGCCATATCTTACCCGACTGGAGATTAATAAAAGGTGACGAAAATGAGCTGGAGAGGGAAGCCTCCTGAATCTTATAATGCTTTTTATGTTTTATTCCACCTAATGGAAAAAACTAACTCATGGTAGTACACATATTGAAGGTTTGCGTGTTCCATTGAGAAGAACCAAAGTAGTCCCCATGTCTCGTCATTATGGTCATCTGTACGGGTGGAAAAGGAAGGAAGGGATGATAAGTTGGTCCATTGGTAACAGTTCAAGACTGATTGCAAGTATTGCAATCACCAAACTCTGTCTTCAAAATCAATACCCGTATTGCTACCATGACGGATTGCACTACTACCAATCAATTATTTTTATCCTCATGAGACAACTTAAACCAATATGGTTTCTCTCAAGAAATTCGTTTTTATGACGATCATGACGACAAGTGAGAGCTGAGCTGAAGGTGAACCATAGAAAACCCTGCTGGGCTTCGGTACATTGCAGTTTAGTAGCTAAAGCTCGACTTGTAATAGATAGTAGGTATATACACACGCTCACTTTCTCCAATTTCACCATCATCATCGTCTTGTTTGTTGGGGCATACAGAGAGTATCTAACTTAAGCCCATACACACACAAAAACACACACCTTCGCGTGTGTAAAGCCTAATGTCTTTTACACTGCTGAAAAATTGTTTATACACGCTCCTCATGTCCCCCTCTTTGGGAAGTGTTTCCTGATTCGAACTTGTGGCTGGCTGGGCTTGATGTGTAGTTTCAATTACCTACCATGACTGTTTCACCATGTAATTGATTATTGAAGATAAAAAGGAGAATGGGACGCAGTTAAGAGTTTCTTAATTATTATTGCCGGAAGCACAACTTTATCCATGGAGTTACAATGTAGTAACAAGAATGTGAGCATTTAACACGAGCAAATAGTCTTTTCTCCAAGTTTGAGGGAGATTTTGTCACTCTTAATTGCTTTTAAAATGTGACAAATTAAGTTAGGAACAACTTTTGAGGATAATTACATTATCTTGGATCTCTGGTGATTACAACGTCACTATAAAAGAAGGAGATACATAAGTAAGTGTGGAGTATATACCCTTTAAGACATTGCAAGGGTCATGGCCTAATATCAGTTTCGTATTTCTTTCGAAGCTAATTACTAGTAAAAAAAGGGGCACCTATTCAACAACAGCTCACTGCACTTCTCATAAAAGTAAGCAGATAATTTGTAAATAAATGCAGATAGGTATCACGCGTTTGTTTCCCTCATTTTTTCATCATGTCGACTCACAATTAGCCCCACGAAACCACAAAGCCAACCATTTATTTATACAGCTTTTTACACCCTCACCACAAGTTCGTAGTACGTAACAAATGTCAAAATATATAACGATTAATCTTCGCTTATAAGTATAAGACGAAATTGGATGTACGAGCCCTTTAGGTTCATAACTGTGTATATAGTATTACACCACACACATATTTCAGCTAAAAAGCAACGGAAGCTATGGAGAAAGGAGGAAAAAGTTTGCTACATTTGCATTTCATGAATACATAGAGTGCGGCCGTTTTGTGGATAATTTATTTGCTTCTAAGCTAGTGTTACATAATTTCGCTTTTTTCTCCTTTTTACATCATCCTCGTCTTTGTAACCCATTATCCTTTCATGTAGTAGCCAACTACACAAGACAAGACACGGAGGGATGGAGTCTTACAACACTGCCCATTTTCTGTATCCACATCCATGTATATATTAACAAGGGATGGTGTGGGGCACGAGGGAGGGCTAAAAACAACCTTAAACCTCGGAGGTTCATAATGTGGCAAAAGTAACTTTATCCATTGACTCGACTAACTTAAGGGTATTAGACGGGATGTTCATTTATCCTGTACACAACAGCAGCAACTTCCCAAGATCAACACTGTAGCAGTCCTCCATGTGCATTACTTATGTGGGGCAAAAATTGGCTATATTGAATACATATTAGGTATATACATACGTACATTTAGTCAGCACAAAAAATGTGGATGGCAGTTTCAGTTTGTCTCTCTTTATATTTTATGATCCCTACTCCTTTACCACACCATTACTTATATGCTTTATTAGCAGCGGATATACTCCCTCGGATGAAAGAAAGCAGAGAAACAAAAAGTGCTGGAGAAATACTGTACATGAGATGAGACAATGAGAGCTGCAATGGCATTTCGGGTTAGTCATTCACACGGCTAATATTATATTCAAACACACAGCTTGATCCTCCTATTCCGCTCCGTTTGTAATAGTCTATTTAGGGGTTTCTTCATTCATTGCAGTTCACAAGGATGTTGTGAGTGTGGTGGAATAGAATACGGAATGAAATGAATGAATCACTGCTCATGGAAAGAGAAAGTCCCATTTTTTTTGGTCTTTTTTGTATGTCTTCCTTCTGTTAAAAAATCTAACATGGGAAGCGAAAATGTAATGAAGAAGCCAAGGTTTGTGGCCACATCACATCACACTACGCCACTAACAATCTGCATCATGCATGAACTTTTATATTTTTTTCATACATACATTCATTTGGTTCTAAAGGTTTTCTGTTTGTTTTGAGTAGCTTATGTTTCTTCAAATCTCGGCTATTGTGATTGTGATACATTTTTGTGCCCTTTCCTGACTATGTATTAATGATAAATGCAAGGGGAAGCATAGATGCATATTAAAATCCACAAAAAATGTGTTTGTAAGCAATATGTAAGCAAGTACAGTACACACACCTACAAAAATAAAGTGGACCGAGCAGAACCATCTCTTTTCTTTCACCTAGTTGTTTTCTGACTTCATTTGAAACTCTCCACGGACAACATTATATTATACGACAGCACATTAACCGGCATTTTTTCTTTCTTCCTCTCCCAGATTTCTTTTAGGCTTGTCTTGTCTTGAATTTCCATTCCAGTCACTAGAACAATACAAGACAACCGCATCCAATCCAGCTAAACAAAATTGTTTTTCTGGTAACTAACATTATGGTCTGCGGCTGCTAGCACTTTGGTACAATTTATTCAAGCTTGCTTTATTATGCTTTTAGCACTGTATGGATTACAATGTATGTACGCAATGAGCATTCTCCTCAGCCTTGGTCTCCCTGTTAGCATTGCTGCTGGTTCAAATAATCATCAACTTTTTCATCATTGGAATATACTATGTGATGTGATATCATATCATTCTCTGGAACGCATAATGATGCCGATGATGCTTTCTCCCTTTTTCTTGTTGAGGGTAAAAAAGCACTTGCTTTTTTTTGCGAAGAAAAGCCTCATCATCCGAGTAATAGGTGATAGCATATGATTACTTGCAGTGTGGTTAGTAAACTGAACTCAATTCATATTATGGTTGCTGTTTGCCCGTGAAACGAGAGTAAATGACACAGAAGGAAATAGGTCTCAAGGAGCTCATATCGTTTCTTCCCATTTGTGTGTGACATTTTCCTTCCTGCGTCGTAATAATCTGGAAAGATATTTGAGAATCACGACGACCACTATAATAGCATCCTTCATCTTTTAATGCAACTCCTGGAGTCGAGGATGGTGGTGCTGGTTCTACAGTCTTGCGTAACCCCTTTTCCCTAAATGTCCAGCTATGAATAGATATTGCTCGCCTACTTCCACATGTCGCTATTGACTGTCGATTCGCTATTCAACCGCTGCAGAAACGTTTATATCCTATGGGCTTCTACAAGAAGCTGTTTGTCATGTTGATGTACACTTTGACATTTCGTCAAATCGCAAATTCGCCATCGCCAAACAATTCTTGAAGTTCAACGAGTTGATCAATAGTTTCTGGGAAAGAAGCACTGTGCTAAAATTGAGAATTTGGGGTATCCAAATGGGACTCGTCCGTGAGAAGGAAAAGTCAGCATTATATGATTTAAAATATGTATTGTAATGGAGAAAGTTGGAGGAAAAGCTCGAGAATTTATGCAGCCCACGCTTTCCTTTTTTGACGGCCGATTCGTTTCCTCTGAAGATGTGTTATGATATGCAGTTTTGGTGGCAGATATATATTAGTTGTAATGGGATATTCCTTCATCCTTTCTTGGTATCTCAATATTGATTTAACTTTTTGTTGTAGATGTAAATAGATACAAAAGGTTTATTATAATAGTTGATATTGTTTATTGTGAATATGATGGGACAAATAGGCAGCTTCTTTTGGAAAAGTCAGCTGAAAGATGTAAAGAGTCATTTTTTATCCTCGCTAAGACGGAACGGAAGATCTTCACTGTTATGCAATCTAGCATTTCAAGCCTACAAGTTTTGTATATTTAAATTCTTGACTTAGAGTGAGCATGTTTCTGAATTTTACCTACCAAGTAAGTATATATACCCACTACTCCAGGATTATTTTGGAAACCCTTGTGTGGGAATAGCGGAAGTCGTAAAGAAAGGCTAAAGACATCAAGATAACATGCCAACTGTGATACATTTATGACATGTTGTGGCATTACCTAAAATATAGGCTTCAAGGGCTACACACTATTATCTGACGTACTGCGTAGACAAAGTGTAATCCAGAGTAATAGTCAAAAACGCTTCCTTTGTTGCATTGCAACAGCTACAGAAATGCGTAATTCTTTTCTTCTGTTTCCCCTGAACTGAATGTGGAGTCATCCTGTTATCCCCCAGTCAAAGTCACAGGAAGACTGGTTGTAACAAAACGAATTTGTATCTGTTCCTCTTGTTTGACTTGCCATGTCACTTGTTTTATGACTAACCAAAGACGGCTTCGTTAGGAGCCTGAAATATTCCTTCTATCCCTTGTCTGACAGGTCATCCTCGTAAACTGTATGGCTCGTTACAGCTGTATTTTTAAACCCTATAGAAATGCATAAGAAGAAGAAGTGCCACCGTTTAGTGCATATTTAGAGATATATCCAACGAATGTAAGTACAAGTTGAAAAATATTTGTGAAATGACGTCTACAAGGAAATGGAGCAGTTTATTTGAGTCATTCCTTAAAGTTTAAGGTCTTTTGATGGACCACGTGCAAGACTGTTGTTCTTAGTTTGCTAAATCGATTCATCATAAACTGAAATGCTCAGTTATACAAATCAATTTATCTTATATACCAAGTTTGTCATTTGTCAGCCATTCACCACCATATTGTACGTAACTTATCGCATTTGCTTATAGCTTGTAAACGAAATTCGCAAACCCAGTAAAAACTTTTCCATTAACATTGACAAAAGAGCAAGGCCGCTGGAATGGAGAGGCCTTGATGCAAGTGTCTCACGACTTTACTAAAGTTATCGAGTTTGCAACTTTAACGCGTTTGCATTTGCATGAAGCACGACACGGATAAGAAATTAAAGAGGGTGGTGTATTTCAGTCCAGGATTAATAATTTATCAAAAAAAATGTTAAGTAGAATCAATATGCAGCTAGTTCAAGTGGTTCTCCTGGAAGTACAAAATGGTTGGGGGGAAGGTTAAGTAAGTTTTGGTCTCGTCTTAATAAAACATACATGCATCACATACAAATATATGCAACCACTCAAGTTCCAACGCAATATTTAATGAAGCTCTTGTTCGACTTCGTCTCAAATAAGTTTCAATTGAAGGGTTTCCTTGGGCTGCTTATCATCCGTCATCATTTTCCATTTTAACTTTTCTCCCGAGGAAAAATTATGACTGCACACAAATCACATCATGACGACATTGTTTGTAAAAATAAGAAATTATCAAAAACGGATGTACAAACGTAGCAAATGCTATTTTAGGATGTTTTTTCGTTTTATAATTAAATAAAAATCAGGAGTTTAAAAGATAAATACAATTAGGTCGCAGTGTAATACAAAAACAGAATTGTATATTAACAACGAATATGAACGTTGGGACAGACACAAATCGCATTTTAATCAAGTTTTCTTTAACTTACACTACCTATAAAAGATTCCGCCTCTTTTCTCTTTCTTCCCCAACACTCTTCTTTCTACTTTCATATTTCTAGTCTTGGTTTCACCCTTTCGCTATTCACTTGCCCTTTCTCAATGAGCACAGAAGTAGGAGTCATAAACGGCAAAAGTGGTATAAGGAATCTAACTCTACATTTCAACATCTGTGAAAATCTTCCACATTCGGAAAAGTTTTCTCGTCAAAAAAGTTATAAAAAACTTTAGACATATCAATTAAATTTTACTTAAAATTTTCACAAACATCTCAAATCCCTTTCCATCATTCCTGGATTTCTTTACACGGTTCAAGTCTAGATTACTAGAGTAGGTATGGATGTATGAATATTATTATTTCAGTTTATACTGACTAGCTGAATACTTTAATTCATCACGTAACATAATAATATGTAACTTTATCCGTCAGAGCGTGCTCTTTTGTATCACAGTGGAAGGGAAACAAGAAAGTATTAAATTACGTAATAATTTGTATACAGAGTCCCCACACAGTAAATAAATGATTAGGGTTGATTTTTTCATTCATATTCCTTAGTGTTCTTAACTTTTGTGAGCTTATAGATAAAAATGGTTGCAGCTTTTTATTGGACTCTATTTTTAGTTCCGTAGAATGATTGACGAGCAATCTGTCAGTTTTATAGGATAGTTGGAAGATATTGTGGGATAATTTTTTAAACAAATAACTTAAATCAAATTGGTTAATTGGTTGAAAACAAGTGATTTGATTGCGACGTGATGCTTAATGCGAATTTCCCTCATTTCGTTTTCAGTTTAGTTTGACGTTCACCAATATTTCCCAAACAGATTGTTTTCATTCAAAACTTTCAGCTTTGGTAGCAGCACACTTATAGGAAGACGCACCAGAAAGCAAAAATGGTCTAAAATGGCCCATATGTTTATATTTAACCTTAGCTTGGCCCCAAACAGCGGAAAAGAATCAAGAGGTGAGCGGTGATACGTACAAGAATGAATCCGTTGTCTCTTTCTTGATTCATGAGCCTTTGCGTTAGCTGAAAGAGGAGACCACCCGGTAGTATTAGCACCGGAATGACATGAAGGGGACGGAAGTATACAGATGGTATATATGAAGCTTAGAGGAGTATCAAAGGGTTAGATAGGGAATGTGGACACTACAAGTAACAACTACAACTTGGTTAAAGTGTATATACCGAAATAGTTAGCCATGATAGTGGCGTAACTTTTCTAAAACATCCTTTCACTGTTTGTATAAGAAAGGCTTTGTTTGAAACCATCACATATTAGCTGATGTGTATGCAATGTGAATGTCCCTATTATAGTCGGAAGGTAGCAGAGTGTGCTCATCTGAAATGTACCTGATTGTGATAGCAGGAGCGTCAGAGATTGTATGGATATATGACTGGTGCTGATGCAACACGAACTTGGTGGCTATCTAGCTGTGGGCTACCCCCTTCTTTCGTTTGTTTCATGATTTATAGCGGTGAAAGAGCCGTCTTTCACCTAGAATGTACGTTATTCCTTTTCTCCCCCGTACTTATTGCGTTTCTCTCTCATCCACGTTCAAAATATCATCCGTGTTATTATTCCTGATGCAGACACATGTACATACATAAACATCGTGCCCATTTTTACCCTTCTTCCACGCGAAAAGCGTGTCATTTCTGGTTCACTTTTCTTTGTCTTCCTTTCATAGACGGCAATACTCTATGTGTAAAGTAACAGTTTTTGAGATCACTTACGCATCAAGAAAGGGATGCATTTGTCTTCCATTATTGGGCCATATGCATGCATACTTGAATATTATGCTGTTCAAAGTGATGTAAGAAAACCGGTCACAAGAACAGATTTGAAATATTAAAAAAGAAGCATACCTATTGACATATTCTAGACTGTCCTAGATAGTCAGGGTTGCGGAAAAACGAGCTATGAAAAATGTCACGAGAAGCGTGATATTCTGGCCGAGTTAGTACACAACCTATTTCTTGGTGGGGATTTCATCGGCACAAAAACGTATATAGGATGGGTCAGCACGAAATTTACATTCTTTCTTGATAACGATTCGTTTCTGAATGTTTGTAATTTAGTCATTTTATTTGCTACGCACACTATTGCCCTGATTTTTTCCATCAGCATAATAATAGAAAGTCTTCTTCAGTTCAACTCATCTACAGCTTGATTGGGCAAATGAGTTCGTATTCCAAGACGAGACAACGATCAAATTGTTTGCACGCTTGAATGCAATACAAGATGACCTTGCGACAATGATTATGGCACACTTGACTGCTGGCAAGACACACACATAATCTTACGACATTCACCATGCCTATTCATAACAGCGTGAATAAACGTACTCTTTCTTCCTATGTATATAGTATAGACGCTGCTCATTCTACATTTTGTCAAAACCGTACATGCATATCAACTTAAATATTCTGTATCTGCTGGTAGAATACTCATAGTCTCAGAAGGAAACAATGAGTTCTTCCTGACTCGAAAAAGGTACAAGATTGTTCATATAAATGCAGGAACACGTAAAGCAGTTTTAGCTTCCGTCTGTTCTCAAGGAAATTGCATGGAAAAATTCTTTTCTTCTTGCCCACATCAAGAGGGTGCCTCAAGACACGGATTGGCAACAAGATAAAAGCTAAAAACATCCGAAACTTTTCTCTTTCTCTCTCTCTTCAGTTCATGGTGGTTGAACAATAGTCATTGACAAAATGCTTACACATATGCCCATTGATATATCCATTTAGATCAAAATCTTGTACATAACAATGATACATGAAAGCGATACATTCATACGTCAATGAACGGTTAATACTAGATGAGCAGGGGCAGAAAGGTTATCCGCTGATAACTGTAACACAGTTATACTTTATCTACCTGCATCTCAGACCATTTTCATATCTGTTTACTCAGGAATGTGTAGTATAGCAAAGTTTCCGTTGATTCCGCTCATCTCCTTTATTAGCTCGATCTAACCAAAATGCGGGTTTATCGTTTGATCTTGTTTATTTGTCTGCCCACAATGTATTTAATTGTCTACATCAAGAGTTGCCTAATGAGTAAAAAGAAACGGAAAGCCTTGAGAAATCCTGCTAATATTTCTACGAACGGACTAATACTTCCGTTAGACTGCAACAGGCAACCCTTTTGGGACAGTTTAAGCATAAGCTTTATGAAATGGGAGGGTTGTCAAAATGCTCAAATATTCATGAGCTCACGTTTTCAAATAATTTAAATTTACATAAAGAGCAAGCCACACATTGCGAACTGCGAAGCATGGACTCGTATACGCATTCAACTTTTCCAGAGATCAAGATAAGAATCTATATGTATCAGATTTAAAATCCTGTGTGAAAATATAGAATTATTATGTATTGCTCTCGTGCACACTTTCCCAATCTGCAAGTAAAGGTATCTAGGTTATGCATTCCACCCAACGTGACATTCCACTGCTGACGTATCAGTGAAAATAGCAAAAAACAAAGCATTTCTTCTAAAAGCTACTCCAACAACTCAACAGAGATATATACCTTAGCTGGGAGCAGGATCGAAATGGCAAACAACAGTCGCAGAATTGTCGTCAAATTATAGTAAAAACAAAAACTTATTGGCACCCAATGTATACCTCAGGAAAAATAATGTTATTTCAAATCGTCCCAATTCTCCATCCTCAGCTCCCTGTACATCTTTTTCTTGGAGTGCCGGAATAGGTTTTTATTTTTCACAAAATTCTAGCAACGTGGCATAAAAAACAAAAGAAGAAAAAAGGGAACAGCAAAAATACAAAAGTCTTAGGTTAAAGTGTGTATGTGTGATGCTGCGGTAAAAATGTAGCAGCAATGTGTAGAAAGTGAGAGAGAGAGAGAAAGAGTGTGGAGGAAGTAAAACCTAAACTAATGGAAAAAGGAAAATCATGAGAACGGAAGAAACATATGGTGGATCAGGACCTGACTACTAATAACCTGTATGATCATTGAAAAGACCTTTTGCTCGTACTTTTCTTCCTGCCTCACTGCCAATATCATTTTTATTCTTGTGTGTAGCCATACGGAAGTTGGAGGAAAATGTATGGCATCACAAGATCAGCCTCAGTAGGAATAACACAAACGATTGTGGAATAGAATAGCGCACGAGAGGGTGAATCACTCATGATGCTTTATGTGTTAAAACCTGTATTGGCCCTGTAAAAAATCCTATATTTATGTATCGATACTCGCTGTTTTACTGAGAGAGCCTTAATACAAAGACATGGAATGGCACCGCCATTGTTCTAAGTGTCTGTGAAAATGGATTGTGTAATCCTTGCTTGTAGCATGGGATATTGAGCGAGCTTCAAATATAAAAAGGAAAAGCATAATATTGCTTGTTTTCTCTCCATATCTGCCTGCCCCCTTTGCTGACACTCACAGTAAACATATATGAGGACGGGTTTTTTAAAGTTTTTCCTTTCTATATCTCTACTTTCTCCCTTCTGAACAGTTACTCACAGACTATTCTCATTTTCCCCTTGGTCATAATATGTAATAATCGTTTAAGGTAGAAGTAAAGAAGCAACCCAAATAAGGGTAAGAACAACCTGGGTTGGTAGAGTCTTGTTGCTCGTATTGTAGTATTGTATTCCACTTTCTTCTCGCTCTTGTCAAAACTAACCAACAAAAAACTGTCTAGTAAGGCGGAACTCATTTCTCTTGATTTTAACTTTCCCCTCCGGCACCACTTTCGTTATGAATGGAGGAATGTATCAATAAGCAACTTTGACGCTAATATCTCCAAACTCGGAAATACAGTTGAGTTTGAGAGGTGAGTTGTAATAATTTTGGTACATAACGGCAAAATATAACGAGGCTTCTTCCTATAGCGCAGCGGAGAAGCCTCATTTCCTTTTATTGTGTTTATGGTGGAGTGGAAGAAGATGAAGAAAAGCTGATGAACATGATGTTGTGAATCGGGGGTTGAATAAAATCCACATGCATGTATGTAGGTCACCTTAACACGGAGGGTATATGAAGAGTGGTTTTGGAGGAAAAAGTTTTTGCTTGTATTTATATATATGACTAGTTTATAGATTATCCAGGAATGAACAATAGTTTGTTCAAACAGACGTACTTTGATGCAATCAACAAAAAGACGGAGGAACATTATTAAGTTTAGTTTTACGCTAGTTCCTTCCTCCGCATTCTCGTTGGGTTAAACTAGGTCAGATCAATGTAAATAGGGAGGTTGGAGGAAGAAAGAAGATACAATATTTTGTGAAATTCTACTCAAGGTTCGAGGAACGAATAAATAAGTAAAGCATCAAATCACAAAGTAATTGAGCCACCACTGCAAATTAAGACAATCAAGGAAGCACGCAAGAACGTTTGCTCAGCAGTGGTAGATGTAATGGTAAGATAGACAATGTTTCTTCAGCCCAAACCTGCGAGCAAACGAACATTTAAAGGATTAAGTGCGAAAATTTACTTATAATCCGTCCTCATTTACTCATTGATCAGGGGGGGAAACAAAATGCTTTCCGCGATCTACTCTACCTACTTAATTTCACTTTAATCTAGGCTAGAATCTCTTGCAAATCCAGCTAATCTCTTGTCAGCTATGCAGTAATTAAATTGTCTTGCTACGTTGAGATTTCAGGTGATTGTGAATTCACATTCATTTCTACTCACTACATTTAAACAACTGCAGCAAAATTTGTTACAGGCATTTGCTAGCTACACAGAACAGGGTTGTCTATACGTTTCTAGCATGCAGTTGGATGATATGTTTTCAAATAATTCAACGGTATTTCTGTTCAATTTTGAAATCGTCACTCAAAATTAGCTGAAATGTAGCAGTCAATTAAAAAGGTTTCAATAGAGTGACCCATGAAATGGAATGTTTTGTGACTCCAATGTTTGCCTTGACTTTCTCAGGAAATATTACGCACTTTAGACATGCATACTCTGTAAAGTGTGCTTCTTTAAAAAAAATAAGTGGATTATGCATACAAAATGTATAATAAACTTGAAGTTTTGGATGGTGAGAAGGGACCGGAATAACGCGTGTGTTGAAGCGTGAGTGTGGGAAATAGTCAGAAGTGCTTTTACACTCCAGTGATGAGTAAAACTCTCATTTCCTTGGATGGTGATGGTGCATACTGTAGACTTTGTGCGTCCTTAGACTCCCACCCACACAGGGAGAAACCGAGAGATATCGTTCTCACCTTAATTTTGCATTCCAAAATGCAATCACCGCCGACAGAGTGGAAATGGAAGGGAAAGTGCATTTCACAGCCCTCCTCCGTGCCTCTTAAGATGCAAAACCATATTTAAATCTTCTTTTAATCCCCCGTCTTGAGAAGGAGAGGATGGGAAAGTGCATTGTACAAATGTGGGTTTTAGTCAAACTTTCACTTATTTATTTATTCATTCATATGAATATCTCCTGTGTAAAATGATCTTAGTGAAAAAGTAATTCCGGCTTCCTGGTGTCTGGAAAATAACTTTTTGTGGTAGTGGTCGAATTAAAATGTTTGCCCGGATTCTTTCCTCTGACTCGACCCAACTTCCTCGCTCATGTTGAGGTGACTATGGAAATTGCAGGATATAAGCAGATAAAAACAATGGCACATTTACGGCAAGCAAATAGTGTATGTGTACATTACAATGTGGCCCAACTTTAGAGCATTGGTTTTAGTTACATTTATTTCCTCTATTCGCAGAATTATCAAACATAGAAACATCTTACGTGGAGCACGGTCTTCTTCCACCGGAACAAATACTCCTTATCGCCTTGAAGAAACTCACGTCAGGCCGCGTTACATGCTATCCATACTAATTAAGATACTGACGTTACACGTAGCCTGAAATGCTCTGTGCGTGTAATTGTACGCTCTATGCGTGTTCATAACCAAGAACGTAATATTTACATGCTTCGCAATAAAGCAAAATACTCATGGTATGTTATGTAATGCAAAAATGATGAATTAATTGATTATATTCATAATCTAGGCGGTTTCATGTACCTTTTCATTGCAGGTCAATGTAATTGTAATTACTAGAAACTATTAGCGTTCATTCATATCAAAAAATGATTTTCTTATGTTACCCCAAATAGTAAGCTAGATTGATAAAACATGATGGAGAGCTATTTAAAATATTCGATTCTCTACCAATTCTTAACCACTCGATTCGTTAAAAATAGTTCGTAGGAAAATTATTGATTGGTTCCAACCCATATTTCTTCTAAATATTTTGGTTTCTGAACAGTAGAAAGTCATAATAGGTATGTATTCATTGTTACTTGAAGTTGTTTACTGTTCCAAATCCCTTTTGTACAAACTGATGCTGCAGGGTGCAAATTCACAAATAATAAAACCAATTAGCTGCAAAACAACGTTCATAATTCATCTCTGAACGGTAAATCTGAGTCCATATGTTTTGGTCACCCAAATTCATTCTCTGTATTGTATGTGGAAATGCTACTGCTACTAATTCCCTACTGTCGTGGTTCCAGCTGTATGGTTAATTGTAAGATGAAGGTGGTCAATTATTCATGGCACAATAACGTCTGCCCATCTTTATCGGTCATATAAATTGGAGTTATTTCCGGGTGGCCCTGTTTGTTCTCAATTGTTACTTGGTGATGTAGTATGTTACTCCTTTGTGCAATAGTGGCAACATTTTGAACCGAAATCAAAATGTCAACCTCCAACCTGTATGTAACTGTGTCAAGCGTGCTGTTTCTAACTTTGGTGTGCTCGGCTCAAAATTTTGATCCCAGTTTGAGTGACAAAGAATACCTGGATAAAATTCAGGATCAGCTACACCAAGAAGCTGTGGAGGCGCATATAAATCTTGTTAATCAAACCAAAATTTTACAACAAGTGACGCGTTCCTTTATTGCGAGCAAAATTAAGGAGAACTTATTTCGGGTAAGATTTGCTCAAGTGAAATATATTATCTTTCAAAATACAAATACAAAAGTCATTTAAGTCTTGAATCAATGCCAACACTCAAAGGCTATCCGTGCCGAAGTAGAATCGCAGAATGCGACAAACACCACCACACCCAGGCAAGGTCGACAAGACGATGGAGATGCGGAGGAGGAAGATGGGTCAACAACCGCGAGGCCACGTCCCCCAGGTCTACTTCCACAACTGGCGAACGTCGTGACAGCGATTTTTGGTCCAAATGTGAACGTCACAGAATATGTTCAATCTGCATCCTCTTTCCTTCCCGGATCAGTGAGTAATCAGTTGGTAGACGCTATAAGACTGATTGATCCAGCGCGGTTTACTTCGTCAACACCACCCCCATCACCGACGCCAGCGGTCGTCGTTGCACAATTCATTACTGCTCCAGCAGCAAATGGAACTTCAAGTGCGTATGCTCCAATCCCACCATATACTAACAGTGGAGGAGGTTCCCTAACTCCAGGAGTGTTACAGCAATCAAATGCTGCACAATTGTTCCGCAATCCTCCAGCATCCACGGGAATCGGCGCAAACGCAAACAGCGCGCCTAGCAATCTTCAACAGTTTCCTACCGTAACTGCTACTGTCAAATCTTCCACCGCTGATGAAGAAGATGACGATGGGTCAAAAAATTCAGTAGCTAACAAAAACAGTCAAGACGAAGAAGACAATTCAGGAGAACCGGATGATGATGAGTTTGCCGACGACATTTTTTCAGATGATAAAGGTTCTTCATCATTTGGACCCTTGGAAGAGTATGCTGCAATCAAATATGCTATTGGGATATACAAGCGACTTACCCGAAATGAAATCCCTACAAGTAGGTTAAATAATTGTTCTTTAGTTTTATTGTGATTCCTGATTCTGGTTCGATATAATTTCATCATTTTTTATTTATTTTTCAGCCACCGAGTTCATGAACACCACTACAGCCTTGCCAGAGTATGAAGATGATGTAGAAAAACGCCCAAAAACGACTCCACCACCATCCACGCGCTACCAAACTGTGGTGAAGGGTGGTATGCTTCTTTACGAAGGAGCCCGAGAAGCTTATATGCTACTGCAACACATCAACCGTTACCTGGACAGAGTTAATGTGCAATTTGAAACTGCGGGTTTTGGAGCGGAAGAAGTTGGCGTCGATTTGTAGTGTCGTTGGACTTGACAAATTCGTGATATTCTCTATTATATGTACTTTTTATTTTATGATGAATCTGTGATGGACTCCGTTCCAGCATTTAGTTGCTGGGGACAGAAGAAAAAACGGGTTCATTTACATCCAAATTTTGTCAGCGGTTTTGTCAGAGCTTAAGTAAAACGATATGTGTGTTGATTAACGAATGCCTACTGATAAAAGAAGCAGCATGTCATGAATAATCATAACCTGAAGGAAAACCAGATGGGAGGATGATTTAGAAGGCTGTTAGTTCATCAAATTGTGTACTTATTCTGAGTTTGGCAACCCGCAAAGAAAGTAACGTTGTACAATGCTGTCGTAATCACAGGAGTTGGGATCCTATAATGAGCATACTTTTCATGTACATAATTCATGTATTGAGTGCGATTATCATTTGTTATGATGTTCATAAAACGCAGATTCAATTTTATTGCATGTCAACCTACTCACTATATTAGTGAACCAACTACTGTCGTTCACGACTTCAGTGCCATTGTAACAACTTAAAACAACAGTGAAAAACTTGTTTTTCGTATAGTACTTTCAATAGTTCTAAAGCGCGATGCATTTTTCAACTCTAATTTTGGTTTTGCCTGTTCTTCAGGTAATTTGCATAATTAATATTATTATATTGTAGCAACCAGGCAAGATTTACTCTTAAACGACGAAATCATTGCTCATCAACGCTGATTTTTGGGATGTACAGGTGGTGTCAGGGGCAAAGGTAGACTCCCATTTTGCTGTTGATACTGATGACATTCAACTCCGAGAAATTGCCGACAACGTGAAACGAGTGACTGGTGCCATGATGGGTCTTGCAGAGTATGTTTTGGAGATTAAGCAAGAGTTGAGATCTATTCGTGCAGATCTCTCTGAAACAAAACCATCAAACAAAACTACGGCCAGACCGATCACCTACTATTCGAAACCAGTTAGAGACCCTGAAGAAGTGCGTAGACAAAGTTTGGAACTTGCTGACAAAGTGGAGAGACTGCTAGCAATGGAACAAAGTCCCCAAGTTGACCTGGCCAAGGAAGAGTTGAAAAGAACGGTGGAGAAAAACTTTCTGAGGATGCTTGCTGCAATTTTAGTCACAGGGCCTGCTCACACTCAGGAGCGCTCTGATGACATTTTCAAGCTGATGAGGTCTGTGCTCAATGGAGAGATGGATTTCACGCCTGTTGTTGAACGACTTCCTTTAATTCTTCGTGATACTGAAACGAACCAATTTGTCAACTTACTGATTACTCTCAGAGAAGTAAGCGTGCGTAAAGATGCAAGTTTGAGTTTTAAAACGAGAAACATCAGAGCTTACGATTTTAATTTGCAGAGTGAACAAGGAGGCTCATTCAGACAAGGGATTTTGAACTCAGTTGAGAACACTGTGACAGGAAACAATCGCCCGATTAACAGACCGATTAGACCAATCAATGGTCAAGTCAATGTCCCAATAGATGGACAATATGTTGGACCAACCGGTGGACAATATGTTGGACCGACCGGTGGACAGTTCAATGGAGTGACCAATGGCCAGTATGTGGGAACCGGTACTGGCCAGTTTATTGGATCTAACAATGGCCAATTCAACGGACCACTCAATAGGCCCGTTGGCAGCAATCCCGCTGGCATTAACCAAGGACAATTTCCAGGAGTAACCCAAAACCCAAATCAGACAAACCAATTGCCAAGCATAAACAGTCTCATTGAAGCCATGACTCAAACGCAACAGCTTATCAAAGAGATTCCAAATCTCGTTGAAGGACTCCAAACACTTGTGGAGAGTCTTGAAGGGTTGTTCGGATGAGGTGGATAGTGCTAACAAAATGGGGGTTTTAAGTTAAGGTTTAATTAAGTAAAGAAAGTTATTATAATGTGAATAAATAAAATAAAAGTGATGTATTGGAACTACAAAAATTATGATTTTGTTTGTTAAAGTCATACAAAAATTGCCACCACATACGCTATAGCATTTTTAAATAGAACGAATCGGGTTTGCATTCATCAAAAAGTGCACAGCCACTAAGAAGTGCTGTTTATCCTACATAATTCATAACGCTTGAGCGTGGAGTTCTGGATTAAACTGCGTATTCAATGACTGCATTAATCATACAGGTTTTTATATGCAGCACCGTTCAGCACAGGAAAAAACACTACATTGCTAATCAAAAATGAATAACTGGTGCGCATAGCGGAACTCATACAAGATAGACATAAATTCATTCAAAGAAACTCCCCTCAATTCTTGACAAAATATTGTTGACAACATAGTATAGTACTGGCTATTCCACTTGCTACTGGAGGTCTACGCATATGCATTGATGAGCCTGCTATTATACCATTATCATTTTCCTGATTCATCTATTTAAAGTCCGAGTTTATCTTCAAAAATTGATTACAAAGGCACGGGTGAAAGTCAGAGAAAAATTTGGCATGAGAAACCAGCCTCTAGCAGCCAGGGAACTGGGAAAAATAGCATTACCTCACTAACTGAGATACTATCATAGTTAGTGAAAGAATGTGATTTTTCCCAGTGCTCTGGTTGATAGAAGCTGGCTTCTCACTTATAATATAAAGCAAAAACTACGTCCACCAGCAGGATTCGATCCTATCCCCCATGCGCTTTAGGCCGAACCACATACTAATGCACCATATATCTTTGTTGGAAGTACGTACTTGGAAAATATCTTCCTTTTGACTCAACACCGCAATAACCTCCTCCAGTGAAAGAAGTATTACTTTAATTACAAATGAATAATGGGTCGGTTTCAAATTAATCATGTTCATTCTCATTTAGTAATACCCTATATATTTCCGAGCCCAATAATAAATTTATATAAAACAAGCATAGAACTGTTAGCTTCTAGATCACTGCAGAAAGAAGAGAGGATAGAAAAAGCTTTTTTCGGTCATGGGCCCTTCAGGAATCGAAAATAACCTTTCAAATTGGTTGGAGGCCGATAAATGTTATATGATAATGTCTGCTCTCTAATAGTGATCTACCAACTAACATGCTTATTTCATGTAAATTTATTGTTCGCCCCGGACATATACAGGGCATTATTAAATGAGAATGAATGCAATGATTAATTCGAAACCGACCCATTATTCATTTGTAATTAAAGTAATACTTCTTTTACTGGAGGTTATTGCGGTGTTGAGTCAAAAGGAAGATATTTCCCAAGTGCTTCCAACGAAGACTTTATGGTGCAATGGTATGTGGTGCGGCCTATAGCGCATGGGGATAGGATCGCATCCTGCTGGTGGCCGTAGTTTTTGCTTTATATTATAAGTGAGAAGCCAGCTTCTATCAACCAGAGCACTGGGAAAAATCACATTCTTTCACTAACTATGATAGTATCTCAGTTAGTGAGGTAATGCGACCTTTTCCAGTGCCCTGGTTGCTAGAAGCTGGTTTCTCATGCCAAATTTTTCTTCAACTTTTAATTACCTTTCAAAAATAAATTGTTACTGATATTGCAATGGATTTCGATGATATAAAGATGAATCTGGAAAATTCTAATGGTAGATTACCAGGCGTCGGCCTCCGGAAGTTAATGGAATTGCTAACATAAGCTGTATTTAAGATCAATCACGAATATATGACCCCTATATTTGAATGAGTGTCAAATTTTTAGTAAGGTTTTTTGAAAGTACGTCGCTAATAAATTTCTAATGAAAGATATTTAGTTTTTTCTGAAGTCTGAAAAGTTATGTATATGAAAACCTGGATGATATATTTCGAAAATGCTATTTTAACTGACGCATACATTTTCAATATTGAGCAGAATAATATACTCGTGGTAAATAACTCCCATGTGAATGGTGTCAAATATATTTAACCATGGAGCTAACCATTGCATCATACGAATCCTACTCAAGTAAAAACCAGTATCCTTCCACCACCTTCAAGCCAACTGGATTCAGCACGCATAAAATGATCCATCTTATGAGCACTGTTAAGTAATCTTTTAATATTTAGGGATATTAAAAATTAACTTCACATTGATTTCTCTGCTTTCATGCATCATTCTATAGATTTGGCTCATGAAAATGTGTTACATAGATCAGAATGGGAGTAATGAAAATCTGGAGGAATGATATCGAAAGGAATTGCTACCAGCTGCAATCAGTCAGTGGTCATAATTGGGTTCATATAGGTAGCAGCGAGTACCACAACCAACTTGATGAATAATTGATGGGAACGTTACAAGACCAATGGTTGAAACAATTACAAGGGCATCCAACTCTTTTTTTATTGAAGAGGCAAATGAACCCTACATCTTATAGGATGAGATGCGGAGCCCAGGCGTAATATGCGTATAAATATTCAATTTTTCGTCTGTCTCACTTGCATTGTGTGACAATAAGTAATTAGTAGTCAAATCCGTTAAAGAATGGCTCAAAAGCATTGTTAACATGCACTTACGAGACTAATTAATGCATTAATTAAGGCATGTTAGGTAACATGATCAGTGACTAATTTACGCATCAACTGACGACGACAGAAAATCGAAATGGGTAAAAAAAACGTTCTCTTTTCGTCTTGTTAAATAGGTACATTTCCCCGTGTACATGTAATAAACCTGGGATAAAAAGCGTCTTGATAATTTATATGCTAATAAGTTCCAGGTGTCGCATGCTGCGGTGATCTAATAATGAATTATTATGAGCGTTTGATGACGAGCCAGAGTGCTTCCCATGTATTGAATTATATAGGGAAAGTATTGCTTCATGTAGAATTCCAGTTTCCACGCACTTCTGTAACATCCCATATAAAAGGGGCCGGAGCCCCGGTTATCGTTACCAGTTTGCAACGAAAGGTGCTACAAACAAAGCTCATAAAATTTACTAGAACTGTTCACAATCCCATTCCAAAGTGTTTAATCATGGAGAACAAGTACATCATCGTTGTTGCCTTAGTCTTAGGCTGTGCCTCTACGGTAAAGAGAACAACTTTGTTGATTTTTGGACCAATTACGCTTTTGGAGAAAGGTAGATGTTTATATTGTTTGTTGTTGATATCAATATTTTAGGCTTTCTGCCGACCAAACAGTCGCCAGGTCATGGAAATTCCTGCTGACAGAGTACGTGATGCAAGGCAAGCCATGGAAGGAGCCACAAATCAATTGAATAATAACTTGGTCGGTGCCCTCTCCGCTATGGCTAATGCTAGTGCGATTGCTGGACAAAATGTGAGCCGATCCGCTGCCCTCATGATCCGTGGCTTGGTGACGAACTCCTTCCAACTTGGTGGCGTTGTTGCATACATGCCACGATTGATCTTCCTTGATGGACCTACCCAGTTCATTGAAACTCTTCGTCTCATCCGAAGCAACCAAGTGCGTTTGCCAAACGACCTCGACAGCTCCATCGACACTCTCCTCACCTTTGCTGGTCAATTCAGAGACTCTGGAATTCCCCAGAACTTCGAACCGTTCATCAACTTTTTCCCCAATATCTTTGCTGGTGTTGGAGATTTCCTTACTACTCTTATCGACAGCGTGTTTGTCTTCATTGCTCCAGTTCCATCCATCCAAGTTACAACTCCGTTGCCACCATCACTGCCTACCTCCCAGAGGCCCTAAATTATTTACAGTACTGTTATATGTTCAATCCATTATGGTACATAAATAAAAACAAATTCCAGACTAGAATATTACGTCATAATTCCTTGATTCGTGATTGTAAAGGATTATTGAACTTCTTACATCAATAACATGATACTTTTGAATCTCTCATTGTTTCTTTGCATCTTCATAATCTAAGTACTAATTATATTACATGTCGCAAATATAATGTACAACGGCTCATGACATCAATGAAAGTGATTAAATGTTGATGCCAGGAAACTGAGAGATTTCAAAGTTGAACGGTCAACATCCTCTTCCAATTTATTAGTTCAGTTAGGTTTAGCATGATATGAAAGGCTGAAATATATTGTTTAACTGGAAAATTCTCCAATATATCTAATAATATTGTCGGTATGGTAGAAATATAGCATATATGCTTCATTTTTATAGGAAGGGAGCTGAATTATTCTAAAGAAAGAATCTATAGTCTATACTTTACCCATATAAACTGCTAATATTCCTTAGTTGAATTATGCAGAAAGTCTAGATGAGTAAATTCCAGAAAAAGCAATGCGTGAATGTCCTTTTGGATAGAATAGTTAATATAATCAACCATCTGTCATGCCATTCCATGCAAACCACTATATACTGCATGGAGAATGTTCATTATTCAACCCATAAAGATGAAGGAAACGAAATTAAGCACAAGAATTTATTCAGGTATTGTATTGAATTGTATCAGCAAGAATGGCGTTATTTCAGTTTGTGATGATTACAAGAAAGTTAATGTACCTAAAACTTGCCAATTTCGACAACTGATTCTTTCTGTTTTTCTCTTACACACATTTACTATGAGACGTCTTCAAGTTAATTTTTTTCTACATGAAAATTTCAGTCTGAATCTGATATAACTACAAATATTCTTTTCTGTTTGTGGAAATGGACTATAAGATATACGCACAACGGTAACATACGGATTAAATATATGAATATAGATTACAGATAGGTATCATTATTCATACGATATTTGAAATGAACTGACGGATAAAATATCTCTGTTTTTAAACAATGGTTTTTATACTCTGCTCTACATAATGTCTAGTCTTGTTTTGTTGTCGCGTGGTGATGAGTTGTGATGTCATTGGGCGATGGTAGCTTAGATGAGGAGTTGCGTGGAAGGTTAGTTTGATTTACATAGCACTGAACAAACTTTGATTTTTCCTCCACCCCGCAGCAACTCTCAGATGGCAGACCATTGCTGTGTGAAGGTTGGCGGTGGAGGGATGGCTCAACTTCTTTGCTGGAATGATTTAGCCCTTTGGATGATGGCACAGTCGTAGTGCAAGCACAAGAGTGGGCGTTGGAGGATGAATGAGAGCACCCGGCTTTGGAATGATCACAGCCATTCTGATTAGCATACTGAACGTTTCGACTATGACTATTGGTTTGGAGAGACGGCTCATCAGTGTTACTGGCATGGTTTCCGTTCGGGATGGATGATACTGGTCCAGGAACATTTTCAGAGGAATGACTTGCAAGACGCTGAAAGCAAACTGTGCATACTCGCACCGGTGTAAAGAACTGCTCGCTTGGGATAGTTATGGTTTGGTCGGAACAGTCTGCACAAAAGATTTTACCACAAGATCTGCGCAAAAAAACAGTATATAAATGTTGTTATATGAATATATCCAGTAGGTGCATAAATAGTTTATGTGAAGCTTTACAAAACTACATACCTGCAATGATGTTTACGTCTTCCTAGCCAAAAACTAGCTTCGCAACCCATACAATTAGTAACTGCATAATCTGGAAGCCAAAGAGGTGGACGTGTGTCTTTTTCGTCGACTGCTTCCCACGAAATTTCAGATGATTGCGACTCATGGCCTACTGACTGGTGCTCGCCACTTGCTAATGAGTCACCTACGGAAGCCTGTGAAGTATGAATGGTTTAATGTTAATTTTTTAATAATTCCTAAAACAATAAGTATTTGATACGATTATCAAAAGTTAGAGCCCATACCACATCATCCGGGCGTTCAGACATGTGATGAGTACACTTATGGCACACTTGCTTCATTAGCGCATCACGTGTGAGCTGCAACTCCCTTTGAAGAATCTCAATCTGGCCCTAAAAAGTTATTATATATTGTTACATCATCAAACCCACTAATCATCAAACTGTTATGATTTCAATGTCAACAACTTAAACATACCTTATATCCAGATACAATCATGTTAAGTCGGTTTTGAACTTCATCATGAAGGGACAACAAGCCATCAACATCAAACGCAGATTTGATGGAAGTGTACGACGCGCCCAAAGTGATGTCCTGCAACCCCTGCCTGTCAAGCCGACACAGAGTCCCATTCTCATCGGGAGTTGCAGGGATCCCTGTCGAAGGCGTCCTAGAATGCATTGGCGTATTGTAACTAGAGAATTTGCTGGCACTGCCACTACCAGTCACGATAATACCGTTGGACGGTGAGATGACTGAGGTTGACGCGGTGAAGTGGTTATTAGCAGAGTTAACATTCCCGTGAACACTGGAACTTAAATAAGTTTCTCTCAGAAGCTTCCGACTAGTTGCACACACTTCGCAATGAAGGGACGGGCCTTGCTCTGGCAACGCCCCGTTCTCCATCTCACTTAACAATGGCTCATTGATGACTTTATCACTTTTCGGTTTCGAGCGGGCAATCACATCCTCGGGCAAAATGTTGTTGGAAGTGTATTGCTTTGACACTGGCTCAACTCCTTCTGGTTTCCGCTTTGATACAACACTACTTTCCGGCATTATTCCAGCAGTACTTACTACACAGTCAGTCTTCCCTCTTTGTCCTATGCAACTACTCTCACGAGTTTTGGTTAGATCAGTCTTCATTATCCGTTCATTTCGGATTTTGGCAGACTCAGCAGTGTCTGGCAATCCGATCGTATCAGGGACCAAAGTATCGGTGGAGCTTTCAATTGACTTTGGGTCTAACTTGGCTATACTGATAACCGTGGATTCTGACTTTGACTCGGAGTTTGGCTCAGTGTCATCATTTTCTGAATCCTCGAAATCATTCAACTGATTTATGCCCGTACTGGAGTCATCCGCGGAGTAGCCACTGATATTTTGATCAATAAAGTTGTTGATTTTGGTAGGGGACCTTGTCATTGGGGTTGAAGTTTTCAATGGCACGGCATCATCATAGTCGTCCTCAATGTCACAGGATGAGTCCCCAGCATGAAAGCTAACGAAAATATTTGAAGGTCAAATTAAGATCAAGCAAAAACGCAATAAACAAGTTCTATCAAGTTTCTAAAATTGTACCTATCCGAAAGATTAGGATCACTTTGACGTCGCTGTAATCCACCGGGGTTGGGTAAATGCAAATCCTCGCAGGATCGAGTCTTGTTTTTGTTTAAAGTTTTGCATGCATTCATCCGATCGTTCATTTCACAGTCGGCGGCAACAGAAGGGGCAGGTGATGACTCCTGGCTCGGGTTCAATATTTCTGCAGTCTGTGATGGCGGATTTTCGTAGCCCAAGTAAACTTGAGACCACAGCACCAAGTCCCTTACTTCACAGGAAGGCCATAGAACCTACAAAGAAATTCGCGTTTTAAAATATTTAATTCTCATAAAATATTCAACCACCGGTGAATTTTGCATAGCCCCACTTACTTTATCACAATAAAGGTACAAGTTATTCCTGAATTTCTGTGCATTTGCTGGGGCTCTTAAGAATCGCCACACAGAATGTGTGAGACGCTCAAGTCCGCATGCCTGTCGTTCTTTCGCAGTGTTGCAAATAAATGTGCCGAAAAGGTTAGAGTAGGTGTGCTGAGCTAGTTTCACCTGTTAATTATAAAACCATTTATTTTAGTTTATTCAAATAAATTTATTACCACCTTAAGTGAAAGTGAAGTAGCCAATTTTTTTTCCTTACCAAATAGGTCAAGTTGAACTCAAATGCGGTGGGAAACTGACGAATTAGTTGGTGGAGGCAGTCCAACCACTGCAAAAATACTGGACACCTTTCATTGGCATCTTCGGATCCCACTGGTTGGCCACATCTGTCGGCGAACTTGTGACCGAAATCTAACCACTCTCGCTCAACCAGAACTTGAAATCCCTAAAAAACCAAATTAACATTAATATGTTAATATGTGACATATCCCTACAGATATTCAATACTATATCTGCTTGTTTCATCCTGCTCTTTTTACCTCAAGACTTCTGTAATAAGGATCCAATAAAATTTCAGCCAATGCGACTATTTGCGGGGTCCGATCCCACCCGTCTGAACAATGCACCATTACCGGACGACCTTCCACCTCAATAGCGGTTACAACAGTTACTGCTGCTTTCATCAAGCCTGACATGTGCTGAAGCCATTTACAGCTCTCAAGTTGACTATACCAGCTACTGGGAACATACAATTCATTCCATGAGTAACATTTTCATTTGGCTACATAAAGCATTTAAAAAAATCACTTACTTGCTCTGATCTGCACCCATCGTGCAAAGCTGGCGAACGTTCATAAAGCTCTTACGAATGGAATGAATATTCGCGAGGTTCATAAACTGAATCTCACATCGTGGGTAATACTCAAGGCATTCGCACCCTCCTCCTCGTGCTCGATTGGCGACTGCTGTTGTATAAGATCTTGCATCCAGAATTAATAGTTTCTAGAAACAAACAGCATAAATATATTTAAGGTCAACTGATTTCATGCTATTCAGTTCGTAATAAAGTCGCATCTCTATAATCTACCATCACTACTCATTTTCTCCGCGCAATATTTTTGTTGTTGCAAACCAGGCTTTAAAAAGTTGTGTGTATATTCAGTATTTAAATTGCAAGACTTCAATTCAATCACATATTAAACATTTCTGGGGAAAGCATACATTACAAATAATATTTTGTGATATAGCATTGAATTCCTAAGTTGTCTGGTAGTGAATGTCTGTCTGCCTACTTTAATATTCAATGGGGTCGATAATGAGTTCTAACTTTTCCGTTTCTAATTGTAAACAATTTCATCTGAAATGACTTTCAATATCTATCCCCCCACAAAAAACGAGAAACAAGGATGAGCATTTTATTTGTAAGATTAATGATTGCGCAATTCCTTCCATGTACATATGGATGATGTTATGTACGTTAGTACCTACCTAACCCAACAAAAAATGATATTTCATATATTTACATAAGATTACATTACATGTCAGATTAACTTTGCACAGCTTAGCATCTTGTGTTTTGGTTCAAAGTCCACGTTATCAAGTAGCTGTAGTAAGAACGACTAACAAATTGAATGAAATAAATACTGACAGTAGAATTATTGAGAGCCATGCATGAATTAGAGCCTCAAAGAGGTCTTGATATGATAACGATGTTGACCTTCAACTGCAATATCATATATTAATTTCTAGTATGCTACAACTCGTGGTTTCTAATTTCACATTACCTTCACGTTTGGTTGTTCAGGTACAAGTTCCATGGAGAGTAATGAGCCATTATGCGTATCATTGGAGCTGTTATCATCACTGTCTTCAATCCGTATCCTCTCTGGTTTCATTGTGGTTTCCGAAGCATGACTTGTCATTTTACTATTGTCGGCACACGCAATCACTATGTTTTGAACTAGTTCCTCATCCTCCGCTGATCTCCACCCAAACCATCCAACTTCGGGTTGACTACATCGGCTGATCACAGCACCATTACCGCGATGCCTAAAAAAATGCATAGTGATGATAAGCGCTTAATAAAGAGTGTCGATGATAACGTAAACCTGAAGGCATTGGATTAGTTTAGAGAAAATAATCTTTCTTACCTCCACACCACAGCAGGGAATCGACGAGCACTTCTGAAACAGGCAACCTGTTCCAACTGCTTTTTGGTCATATTACTGGGAACAATGATGTGGGTGGGGTAGGAGTTGCATAGATCGTAATCTTTGTTTTCATCCGAAATTCTCCAAGGCCCTTGCACATTAAACTCCATTCTCTTGATTTCCATATCAAAACGTTCCTTTGCTGATGGAAAGGGGTCCAGTTCCAGTCCAAGTTGGGATTTGACATCTTCCAAAGTATCATCTTGAGACTTTTGGAAAAACGTGTATGCAAACGTGTCCTCAATGCGTTTCAACGAGCCGATAGCGGCCTGAATCCTTTTCATCGTTTCCGTAGCAGTCTCATTGTTGGGGAACGTGCACCTGATACATCTCGCGTCTTTCCCACTCACGTGAAGAAAGAAAATGTCCCGATTTTCAACTTGTTCGATAACTCCAATGGGGATGTTGAAATTCGTGTCTTTCCCTTGAATGAACAGTCTGTAGTTCGTAAGAGCTAGCACGCCTTCTGTTGTATCACATTTAAGTTCCAGCGTTTCGCCACAAATCAGTCTAAATGGCAATGTAGGCAACGAGGGTTGGTGAAGACTGGAAGCCTTAATATTTGTGTCGAGGAGCGTTGACACCATCGTGCTCCGTGAGGTGTTGTCGTCAATGCGATGGGAGTGGGTGATGTCGCCATTCATCTCTGAAGTACCATTCCACACCCCGTTCCCAGTCCCATTGGAACTGACGTGGTCGACAACGCATGACTCTTTCTGACTGTTTCCTCCAAGCTGATTTTGATGGTAGGCCCCATTGGAGGAGTAGGAAGAATCCGTGACTTTGGATGCTGAATTGATGGTGGACAAGTTGTCCGCAGCAGTTGTATCTTCACTGTTTGTCATATCTTGGTTTTAGGTTGCCAGCAATACGCCTCTAAATGCCGGCTGCAACGTATGATGTATTGTGGTTGATCCAGACAACGATGATTAGCACAATCTGATAATTATCTGAAATACAACCCAAATAACAAAAATTTAATTAAGATATATTCAAACTATTGGTCTCTAACCCCGAGTTTCTCCACTCGTCTCTCGCCTCATTAAAAAACTACATAAAGAACTTGAATCTAAATTCTTGGCGCCAGCCTTACAATCGTAGATGGTCTTTCGACAAAATATTCAAAAAGTTATTTTTTATAAACAAAAGATAAGCACAAATAAATTAACATGCCATTATCAATTAATGATTCCTCAAATCTGTAGTTAGTTAGTATACCTAAACTTGAATTTATTTGAATTATGATAACTTAAAAATGTATCCGAAATACCTCAAATTTGGTAGTCTGATCTTGCTAAGAAAGAGAGCATCGCTCTAAATGATAAATGAGCATAAACAACCTCAAATTATCTTAATGCAATAATTCCGTCCTCCCCTTTTCTAATTACAAAACAGAAGTAAACTAACACGAAATAATGTCGGCAAATTCTATATCAATGATCTACTTGTATCAAAAATGTTTAAAGAAACGAAATGAGAGTAAACATTGAAAACACAAAAATACAATACACAATGTTAAAAACTCAATTGAGTGAATACATTTTCGTGTTGTCGCTTAAATCATAAATACCGAATACCGTAATGCTCGTTTATTACTAACACCAGCTATGTTTTGGCTGTATGGGTCCAACCTGCACTGCTCTAACGTTAACTAAATAAACCGCGTGCGACCCAAAATCTATTATTGGTTGTCGGCAATACATGAACTCCCGGGACATGCCTTGTTACACATGCAATACCCAATTAATTTATAGATCCATTAAGTTGGAAATGATTGCAATATTTCTCATTTACTATTCTCTCTGAATGTGCTCCTTGCTTGAGATTTGCCATGCTGGTGGCAAGGATGTTTATCATTCTAAAAACAACTATCATAAAGTTCACGTCATTACAAATTCATTTGGCGTTGAAACATCACATAAATCTGTCACAAATCTACCAATTGTTCAGGCTTACAACTTTAAATTATTAATTATGGAATGTTTTCGTCTATCGCTCTCTCAGTAACTAACTAATTCAAAATCAAGACGAACTGCTAAATAAGGAACTAACTAGACTACGAGAATATAACCAAAACACTCAAAAAATACATAATATAACTTAAATCTTTAGTATTAAATTACCCAAAAACAAACTTCTTTTCCTTCGTACACAATGATGAATATTTTAGCAATGGAATGTCGGGTGTATCATGAACCTTTCCAACGATTGAAAAATTCAAAAAGTCAAGTATTGAGTTCAACTAGTAACGACGAGAACAGTTTTGTATCCATCACCACCACTGCACTCAACAAAAGGATACGAATTCCTTTTACTCATTACTAAAGTTATAAAACAAAACTTTTCCTCCTCCTCCTCTATTTCTCTTTCACTTACATTACACTACATCACATCGCAGCATCAGAATCTTCCTTATAAATGCTGATCACGACTTGAGGCAGTGTAATTGTTGCCATTTATCCCTTTTCCTTCCTTCCGTAGAACCGTAAGTAAAAAACACCAAAATAATCCAATTGATTCTCAGAATCTAATGTAGTTTGGTTATACGAGTCGAAAAGACTTATAAACAATGTATGTTAACTAGTCCTCCGTCCAGTTCAATACAATTGAGAAACGAGGGTCTCTCCCTCACCAGAAGTTTATGGCCAGGCCTGCTGTTTTCTGTATTTCGTCACTCTTTGTTTTCAATCATTCATTCCAAGATGTTCCGACTACGCAACGTGTGTGAGGTAAGGTAACCCAGAAGAAGAAACGAAACGTGAAGTTTTAATTAAGTAAAGGAATCAAAAAAAGGACGAAATTTGAGAAGGAAAAACTAACGCGTTCACAATAGCTTGGTGAACAGATTTTTAGTTCCGAATTCGAAATAACATGTTTTCTCCATTTCATCTCTGTAATAATAATAATAACATGAAGAAACTATATCTCCCCTGCTGAATACAATAGAAATGAATGCAATGCAATTCAATAATAATATTATAGAGCCACCATACTACTACCACTTAACAACAACATCAACACCTTGAACAACAAAACAGAAGGAGTATCTCTGCGAGTTTCACGTACTATAATATATGTTGGATTTGGATGGATATGGGCAAAAACTCACTTTACCATAATAAACATAACAGTCATGCAGTTTTTTAACGTAATAGTAGAAGTAGAGGTAGGACTAAGACGAAAATTCAGAATCTTTCAGTCTCACTCACTTTACAATACACAGAATACATGAATAAGTTGAGTAGGCATATGATGATGAAATAAGTGTGGATGCTAATGTTCTAGGGTATGCAGTGGTATACTCAATATATTAAGATTGTACTTAGGAGTTGGGTTACCGTATGTACAAAAATGTTTTTTCGGAACCCTCTTTCCTCTACTCTCTATCATTCATTGTGTTTGTTTCGTATCCTTTTGGTGTTGGTTTGATACTTTACTCGTTATGTATACTCCCCACAACCACTAGGACTTAGGACTACTCACTTACTAACCTTCTTTACTTGACAACATTGCATTCGTATGGCTCTGACGGCTCCTTGTTGAAATCAACTTGTCACTAATAAATCTCTGTATTGTAACCAAATGAATGTGAAAAATGAAAGAGACTCATGTAATATATATTGTGGAATATCTTACGCTCAAATCAATTCCGTTCCTCCTCCCGAATCATGATAGTATACTATGATAGTGTGGCTTGTGGTGAAGAGAGAAACAAGTAGAGATGAAATGCGTAAGCATAGACATCATTTCATATGCATTGTAGGTTTAAAGTATTAAATGAAATGTAGAAAACTTGCAACTGCATGTATGAACGCTGTTGGATTAAAAGGACACAATTTTGATAATAACGGAAATCAATCGCTTTCAAATAAATGTTTCGCTTACTTCAATTGTCTATTTTAGATGTAAATATCAATAAACTAGCTTTCAATTTATAATTGACAAGTTTTTGAGGTTTTACAGAAAATAAGCTTTAACTGTCGTTCTAATGTAGACCTACCCAAGTTACCGATTAATTAATCAATTCGCAAAGAATTCCGATGCTGCTTTGGATTTTTCACTTATAATGAGGTAATAAGCATTATGACTGACAGACAAACAGAGAGTGACAGACAAGCAGACAGTACAAACAGATTCAACTAGATATAAATTGTGTAGTAGAACATACCGCACGAAGAACGTGAGCGACTAGATAGAATTGGTAGCAGGATCTGTTGCTAATACAGCAGAATACGTTGAATACGAGTAAAACGTATATCCCTTACCCAAGTTCAAAACATATGATGAGGTATTGAGGATTTCACAATTGTAGCTCTCACAATATGATTCGCACTTCAACTTCACGTTACTATTTCTATGAGGAAGAATCGTACAAAATTGCAAGATACTCTATTCAGGTGTCTCATATGCTTAGGTATATTCCAAAGTAGTATACAAGATTGAATTCACGTATATATATATGCTGAGCTGCATGCATTGTAACAATATTCGTAATTGTAATCACTTTCATCTCGACTTTACACACAAACCCACGTTGTAACCAGCACATATGGCAAACGGTTGGTTGTTTTAAGTGTGCGAACTAGATGCATGTGCATTTGTTTTTCAGCCTTTATTAACTTATACATACCACAAAAAATACTACTACTGACTCACTCATTACTGCTTCCATCCTAGATGTTCGTCGTGTCCGCTCTTACTTCTGAATGTGATGTGCTATACTACACTTTTCGTGACTTTCCTTTGCCTTTTTAGTAATTATATTATTTAGCTACAAAAATCTTGCATATGATATGATATGATGCAATGCAACACAGTCACATTAAGTAGTGATGTTTCAACCCACCATCATATTTTTGATACTTTCAGCCAATGCGTTATACTTTAGTTATTCAATGAATGGATCCAGTTCATGTACAATGTTATAGTTTAATGCATTCATTCAAGAGTTCTTATAAGCAAAGGCTTTCGGAATGCAACTTTTATCAAGATATGAATGCAAACCAATGCCCTCATGTGCACGGTTTTTATAGAGATGGGTTGAAAAAAATATGTAAATAGGGAATGGGGAACCTTTGGGCGTAGTGTTTAACTTTACCCAGTGAGTAACATGGGTACCCTCTTTAGCACTTGCTGGAGTGACCTGTTACTTCGAACCTTCCTGTGGGCAAGTATGCGAATGAGAAAGGAAACACATTTGCAAAAATAGAGATCAGTCTCCGAGAACGAGTTCAGATCGTGCAAAACTCTAGTACAGAAAACGATGTGATGCTTTGCACTACTCTGTAATATAACATGTTCCAAGACGCAAACAAAGAGCAAGTGGTTTCCTTATAAAAAACGTGGAATCGCCGAATGACTTGTATGTTGTATTTTAGTAGATGAATTACATGATAATCTTAGGAATACGCAACGTAGTTATCTAACAACCTGTGAGAACTATCAAATTGTACCTTTTAGACTGTAAATTGTTTTTCTACCTATAGCAAACCGCACATGAATTAGTTGAACATTTAATGGTTATAAAATAATGTTTTGTTAGAGACAGCAACCACAAGTACAAAGTAATAGGATGGTGACAATATTCAAGTTTAGATTAACACATAATAGTTGCGCTATCGGGATGTTTAGGGAAATCCCTTTCATGTACATACACAGCTACACATTATCACAGAAAAACTAGCTTTATATCGGTCTGGCATAGTGGCATACATTCTTACTCTAATCGAGATGCTTATGTTGGGAAAAAAGGATATAACGAGGCTGCCAATTTGCATAATATTTATGTATAATCATTTTATAACGCATGCGAGTTTGGGAAATTGTATAACGTAGAACATACCAGACACATTAGTCGTGTCGCCGGTCTGCTGTTATGCCGATAAGTGCATTTTAGCAATAAGACAATTAGATATTTAGCTCTCTGTAGTGCAGTACAAAGGTTGTTCTTATGCATGCATTTATTATGCTTGCATACATTCATTTTTTTAAAAATATACAAGAACTAAATACAATGCAAAAAATCGGAATGTTGGAAAATGCAGTTGCAATAAAAAAAATTTAATATCATCTTCCTCAATGCAGTCAGATTACAGTTGTGTTACATAGAATAAAAAATTACAGCACTTTAAAGCTTTATCAGAATAACCTGATTAAGACTTTGAATTAAATATTTGCTCTCGTACAGTTGAGCAGCCGGTCGTAGTAAAACAATAATGAAGACTGCTTTGCAGTAAGTTGGACCGTGTAATGTTGTTAAAAAATTTGAAAATTTTCCATATAACACTAAAATTTAAGACCTTATAGCATATAAAACGTCTCGTTTACCTATTTTAATACGAGATTCTGACTCTTCAATCATAAGCGCCTAAACTGACGTTAGTTAGACTATAACGTTTGTAGAATCACCAGAGCACATGATTTTTAAATCAAAGTATTACTTCATTGGAATCTAGCATTGAAGAGACTCTTGCTGTTCGTCAAGAATGAGATAAGGGAAAATAAAACGAAAGATTCTGTTCCTTAAAATATTCTATAGAAATTTCAAGTAAACTTTTTAAAGGAAGTAGAATCGTAGATGGATTGCATAAGAGTCAGTTGAACTATAATTTGCTTTTTGTGTAATTAGTTGTTTGTCAATTATTTTCAAAAATTCAATTACCAGTCACTCGCTCCATTTTATGTCCCTAACCCTTGATAATTCAGTTAAAAGTGCACATTATGCAAGAATGCATCATCATAGATCTAGGACAAGTAGGATGTAGTGGAAAGCATAAAAGCTAAAATATGCTTTCCTTTTTATGAAAAAAGCAACCATCAGTTTTTGCATGCAGCATCAACAAAAAATAAAGATTTTTTTTGCACAATGGTCTCAAATTTATGGCAGCAAAATATGTAATATGCACCATGTTTCCTTCTCTGTAATCTTGGGTTATTTTGGTCTCACTCCATCCTTTTGCCTAATGTAACTTCCGGTTTTCCCTACAACCCAAAAGTTGTTTGCCCTTTCAGCAAGTGGGTGTTGTTGAATGAAATGGAAGGGAATGGAGCAGTACTAATGATAACGAGTTATTCTATGAGGAATGGGGTACTTTACTGGAAATAGAAACAGAGACTCCAATATCATTTCTTGGTTTTTACTCTGTTGCACAGAGAGCTACACTCCTCGAAATAAATTTTCCAAGCTCTCTATTCCATCAAACATCGAAGGAGGACAGACTGGAGTCATCAATTCCAAATTAGAGTCAGTTTTGGCTGAGCATATCAAGCGTGGCAGTTCAAGTAGAGCCCAAATAAATGTCACAGTAGTATGCAGAATGAATCATGCGTTTTTCCAGTATTGCGAATTCCAATATATATTTTTTCTTATGCAGACGGAGATGTTTATGTCATGTCTACGTCCGCTTGCGGCTCCTACACGACAACTTTGAGACCATTAAAGAATGTCTTTTCTTTTGGAAACTGGAGTAATCTGGAGCAAGCCCAAAAACCTCTTCAATACTACAACCACCACTACCAACCCTAATACGACTACTTTGGAGCACCATTTGGTCCAAAAAACAAACGGATATATCTTGGAAAATACTCTTCTTGGCCTTACAACTGGCTTTTTCTTTACAATACTTTTTTTCATCCTTTCTTTCCCGCATGCATGTGTGCACTACACTTCGTCAGCTTTTTAACACATTTACTCTGCTATTACATTACTCCATGGGATGAGTAACACTTTATTCCAAACGGAATGGAGCAGCTCTGCATCCCATTCTCCATGCTTCTGTCAGTGAGATATTCATGGAGTAGCACTTCCAAATTTCTTCTTATTGAGGCATTCTCAAGAACAAACGTTGTAGTTGTAGCTCGTTTACTCCTCTCAATTTACCTTGGCTCTACGGGAGTTTGTAGCATACATAATAAAATATATATAACTACATCTGGATCCAGTACATATTTTTGCATACCGTGTTTCAGTTTGTCGTGCGCTACCACCAAAACAGTGCCTTACTTATGAATAGGAATTCATATGAAGAAGGGTGTTCAATTTGTCCTAAAGACTTGCCATTACTGCACTACTTTACAACTCTTAAAATGGGAGCAGCACGTCCGTCAGTTCAAACTCCGGAGTTTGCAAAGCTGAAGGACAAGAAGAGGATGAAAAAGGTATTTCAAAGGAAAACGAAATGAATGTTATCTCCTCAAGGAAAAAGAGCAAGACAGCAAAGTAGCTTTCACGTAGTAGTAGTAGTAGTTTTGTAGTTTGTAAAGAAAACGGAATAGCCCTCTTGTATCTTGTATAGGACAGTCAGTGGCACAACATTTTTTACCCTGCAACTTGACTCGCTTCCATCCTACCATTATCCATTCCATCACCGTCCGTTTGTAGATATCATTTTTGTAGTCGAGTTTAGAGATAGAATTCCTATTGTGCTATATATTAAAAAATAATTTCGTATTCATTTCCATGGTCCTCTATTCCAAGCCGCTGTACCGCAAGCCCAGCCGCCGCTCCTGTTGTTGTTGTTGCTTCTTCTAATACTTGACTTGACTGTTATTGTTATTGTTCGTTCATACACCTTCAAACTTGTCCGTTTGCATTCGTTATTCGTTCATACGGAATTTATGCAATTATCATACAGCACGCCACCATGTTCTATCGCCGTGCTCGTCGGAATAGCAGTGGTAGTGGTAGCACTGCTGCTGCTCGTAGAATCGGAAATACTACTCCAAAAGTATCAACAACCAAAGGTATGTTAATAGAGCACAACTAATATTGTATGCCTACATTATGCTACACACAATCTTTGTTGCTGATGCATTTTTCAAACATATTTACACTTTACTTTGTGTTTGCCTGGAGAATATTATGGTATGATTGAATAATTGATATTAGGCATGCTCCTGCTAATAAGTAATCATCATGTATGTTGCTGAAATCATGCTGATGCTGCTCAATTTTTCTTTGTTCCACGCTGGCTCAACGAAGCACATTTTTGTTAGCATGTTTTGGTTACCTCTGCAGGAAAAAAATGTCATCAAGAGTGAGAGCGACATGGGTTCTGGGCTCGAGTTTTTATCAACGTGGAGTGGAAACCCTTCACGCTCACCGGCAGACGTTTCTTCTATGTTGACTTGATACAGCTAATTACTTTCTTGCACGTTTCTTGATTTCTGGGACCTGCTATCGACTTGTTGACAATTTATGGTGTGCTACGCTACTCCTTTGCTACGTACAGCTAGAGATTAATCATTAGAGAATCAGTACAAGAAGGCTTTTTCATGTTTTCTGACCATCAAATACCAATACTTGAGTCTGTTTGCTTAATGCTCGTGTTCCTTATACCAACGAACTTTTTTGTCGTTTAAGCTCCATAAATTTATAGGTCAAATATCCCCATTGAGACTTGTTTGAACCAACAACTAAAAACGACGACGATAGCCACTTCACGGTTTATTTTTTTCTAATATTTATTATCATCCGAGTACTGTTGCATGATGGATGATGATGGAGTTGGATTTCAGTTGAAATGTTTGGAAAAACTATTGAATGTCTTTGACGAGTTTTCTGTTTCGCAATGATGCTATTGGTTTATTCATTGGCTTGATATTTGTGGACCAAGTGTATTTTTGTGTGGTAAGCGAATTGCTTTCAAAGTGCATGCTCGCATTTGAATACTCAAGTAGTAGCAAACATTGTATGCTGTCCATGTCCTGCCAATCATTCGACAACTTGCACTTTTATTTATTTTCAAAGGAAAGAAATTTAATAGCGCCCAATGCAATGCATCGCACCGTCCGTCTGAATGAATAGAGTAACATTACATCTGCTCAAAGCTAGAGTTGCAAAAAGGGATTGAATAGAAACTAAATCCCATTTACATCTGACATGCAGAGCATGATTCATTAGCATAATATTCAAGCATCATTCCATATTACTCATCTATCCATCTAGTGGATTTAATCACTTGACTGATTTGGAACATGGTCATATTTTAATGAGAAATAGCATGTTTTTATGCTCAAGTAGATACGAAAACATATTTTTAAGCTCGAACCAGCAACCATGTCATCAAAATATTACCATTATGTAATTTTGCAAACGATTGGCATTTCATATGTCAAAAGAAAGGATTGAGCTCAAGAAATTGAAGAAGGAAAGCAGTGCAAGACCGATATCGTAAGAACAAACTGAAGGAGCAGCATGTCAATGAAATGATGTGCAATATTATTAAGCCCACATTTTGCTTTCAACACTTTTGGCCATCAACTCAAGATAAAATTGGCAGGAGTCAAAGGCAAGTCAGCTAAACGCTGCAATTTATGACTACACTTATAGGCGCATATTGAATATCCTGTCATTCTTTTGAAGATATGATAGGTTGGTGATGGAGATGGATCCGGCAAAAACAGGATAGGAATCAGTTATGCATGTATAATCTGAGCAAAGAAAAATACTTTATATGCCACATTACGCAAACTCATTTTAATAACAATGTTATTTATCTTGTTGATTTGATCATTAAAGGGCAACCGAGGTGTAGTTTGGTGAGCAAATATTATGCCGTGAAAGTATGCACACACATACGTAGTTCTAACTTTCGTAGAATCAATTTATTTGCTATTTACCTTGATGTCTGGATGATATGGACTGATTCTACACAATAACACGGTGTGGCATTTGTGGCCTTTGTTTGCAATGACTTTCCGCGTGATGGATAAATAAATATTTGTCATTTTCTACTAAAGAATCACTTGTGCTAATTGCACGTGATATCTTACTATCATTATAGTAAGATATCACGGTTATAATGGCTGGATACTGTCCGTAGTATTCATAACCACCACACTCTTCGTTCAAGTATTTATAACCCAGGAGAAGCAATGAACAAGCAGATATTGACCAACTTCAGCAGACGTCATTCCGCTAATCATTGCCAAATATCTGGCTGTGAAAAATTGCATGTTAAAAATTACTACACCAAATATTGGGATTAGAGTGAAATAAGTATGAAGCATCATGAATTGAATCCTATCGTGTAGCTTGTCAATAATCCCAAATTTCGGGAAACCCATCAACCAAACATGATTGACTAGGAAAAAGGAGAAATGGCAAAGCAAAGCCATACTTTACTTTTCTAAACTGAATGACATAACATGTGAGTTAAAATTGTATACTTTTATGCTCGCTTGTTAATTGTTAATCTCCTGTACTGAGCAGTCTCTATCCGCCGCAGTTGCAGTCAAAGGAAATGATAACAACCTGGTCCATTAAGTGATTAAAATAGGTGCACGTTTAACTTTATGGTCCATAACTTTTACACGCCTAAAATGTTATGGTGCATGCTGAAGCAGAAGTTCAATTGAAATGTCTATAATCACCTAGGATGCACACAAAACGCTCTAACATGATGACGCAGCAAGTATACTTTCGTACATGTTCGTCAAACCTCGTTTAACGTTTGAAACTACATTGCTTACAATTGATTTTACTATTTTACTGAGCAATTAGGCATATGCTGATGTTCGATAAATATGTTTTCGGTCAATTGTACTCATGCTCTTGTGGAATTAGTGTAAGCACCACTTACAGTAATTAGTATGTCATACGAAAGCAGCTCCAGCAAACAAAAACGCGAAAAAGAATTTAACAACTTTACCATTTACTCCATTATAACTTCAGAAGAGTGAGAATGTAGCAGAGCAAAAAGTCAAGGATGATTTATGCCCCTGCCAGCCAGCAGCAGGCATAGTTTCTCCAAAAGTCTGTCATTATCATTTATCTCCATCTGTTGTTCTCGTGTTTTATTAATCTGTAATAATGGATTTTACTTTTGTGGCATTCAATGACAAATGGTGGAGGTTTGAGGAACCGTTGCAAAAATACACTAGATGCTCTAAGCAGGAAGTAAACTAGATTAATCTTCGTCGTAAGCAGAAGTTGGCATTAATAACTAGGCAATAAATTGCATATGAAATCCAATCCATTGAGTAAAAAATAGGATGAAAAGAGCTGATGATGCAAATTGCAACGTGTAGCAAAATAAAAAGACGACGACGACGGAAGTAAGGTTATGAATGTCGATGTCGATCCAACTTTCAACTCAGGATGCCTCCGGCACGTAATTAATATTTGAGCAGAACCCATAAACCCCGTTTTACCTCCCTGCTCCGTTTTATGAATGCGCAAAATTTTGTTATTATGCTGACAGTCCTATGCCATGTAATGTTATTGATAAACATCATATATTTATCTGCTTCTGGTTCATCGGTTTCCAATATTATGCTGTCAGCTCGAAATGAAAATAATAGGATAATAAAACTGGGACCCTTGTCACATCAGTTTGAAGGAAAGAAAGAGAGTTATGGGTGGAAGAAGAAAGTCATTGGGCTTTGAAATGCTGAATGAGCACAACATAAAGCGTAGTTTCATTATTTCTCTAATTCTCTCCAGATGTTTCATTTTGAAATTAGATTGCGCTTTGTGCACGGCATTTGACAAAGGAGCAAAGCTGGAGGCGAAGATTTTCATACAAAACAGTTTATTAAACATCATCATAATTTCACAACTTGGAAAGGAGTATGAAAGGAGAGTCTCTTGGAATTCCCATGAAACACTCCTTCATAAAAGCTTCCTCATCACATCAGCATCCTTTGTGTTTCGTCTCCAAGTCTTTTTCAGCACTTACCTTTCATTTCACTCTATAGTTTCAGGGATCAAAAGCAAATAGAGCAGAGAAATTCCTTCGGATTTCAGTTTACATACTGCAAAATAAACAGAGAACACGCTCCAAGCAAAGAAAATAGTTAGTTTGGAAATGGTGGTGATAGTGAAGTGAAAGCATTACTTTTTATTATCTTTCATGCCCACAAACGATAGCTACTTTCTTCTTTCACTACCTACTCTCTGTCTCGTCAAAGAGCAGGAGCTGCTTTCAGCTATAACCATGTTTGTCTAACCATTTACCGTTGTCAATGCCTAATTCAATTCCCAAATCGAGTTTTACCTTTTGTTAATGCGACAAAATTAGCCTGCTCTCATGAAGATTTGAGAAGCCCACTCAAATTAAACAAGAGTTAGTTAGCAAGTTAAATAATGACATTATGATAAAACAGTATATGGCCTCTACGTTCGCTACTCCTCTACTCACAATTCGTACATATCTGGTTTAGTTTGTTGTGAAAGTAAACTTGTACAAGTATACTTTCCAGTCTCGCATTTCCTCGGGATCATGGTGTGTAAATGTATGTGAGAGCTCTATCGATTTTCCCTTTACTCCCAACAGTGCCTCAACCGTATGCACACGTAGCCTATGATACTCTCTGTTGGAATCCAATGCTTTCACTGGGCTTTCACGTTGAGTGTAACATTGTGATATGATGGACCTCACTAACTAAGAGAGAAACAGAGATAGGAGAAGTCACGAAAGGGTTTATTGCTCAATTCACTATATACACGGTTTCTCTCTTGTCTTCGTAAAATCTACTGTTTACTCTGGCTCCTTCCTTACTTCATGCATTAGTTTGAGGCTAAATGTAATAAAAACGGTAACAAGTGTTAGAGTAGATGGATTTCCCCAGTGTTGTCGTGAATCACATCACGAGATGATGGATTCAAACTGGGCTAGTTGCAAAGAAAATAGTATTTTACTTGAACAAGAGTAAACTCAATCTAAAGAGGAGAATCAACTTGGCTCATTTCCGTGAAAACGTGTGTAATTACGGGAGAGCTGTCACCAGAATTTGTGCTGTGGTTGTTGGTGACCATACTGTGATTCAAGGCTACTTGATAACTAGTTTACGAAAATTTCTGAGGCTTGCTTCAGTTGGTGCGGACATACTGATAGGTTTCATGTAAGTAGCTTTTACTTAAGGTTCATTCATGTACAAGCACAAAATTGGCAATTTTATTTGATTTAAAAAAAAATATTTTTACAGGTAACAGAAGGATCTTATGTAACCTGCAAGTTCAAAATCGTAAGGGAAATGTTGTTCTGGTTATAAAGTTTAAGGGTTTGTTAAAGTTGTTTCGGCTTACAGTTAAGTATTTGGTAAGTCGGCTTGATCCTAAATAGATTTATGTTAGATAAAAGAATTTCAGTAGTTTTCAACCAATTCTGTCTTTATTTTACCAGTTACAAATGGCAACTGCTTCAGACCAAACTTGTGTACATCCTCCAAAATAAGGACTTTGAAAAGACTGAATCAAAATGAATTTGTTGGACGGAATTGACAAGTCCTCGTACTCCCTGATATTTTCTGAGGATGGAGACACCAGTCCACGATCCAGTCGACGGAATTTTGCTACCGAATCTCTAAAGCCACACACAGTTTTAGGTATGAAAACAACGTTGGTCAATGGAAACTACAGTAAATGTGATTCCTCCTCAGACATAGAATCAGAAGAGCAGAAGCCTCTGGTTCAGTCTGAGTTTAAACTTGGAGTTTCTCCTCTCAAATCAAATGGGTCGGAGAGGCCTGAGACAACGTTGCCTTCAACCTACAATTTGATGGGTAGTGGCAACGTCTCCCTAACTCATAATCAGTATAGCACTAATCCCAACAGTTGCTACAATATTGAATACGTTTCTCCACTCCCACAACAATTAAAAGGATCCCCAGACTCGAATGAGCTGCAAAGGAGTAGCGGCAGCAGTGTGCCTGCTGCTGGAATGTTTAATGATGTGAATCCTCCAGTGCCTGCCAAACCTTTGCCCAAACATAATTGGGGACCAGACACCTACAGTTCTAACTTGAGTACGGGGGCAGCCGCCAACGTCAACTCGTACTCGGAGGGACAAAAGATTCTTCCACCAAACTACTTCATCAAAGACTACTCGGACATTTTTGGAAACATTGCCAACTATGAGACTGAAGACGTTGCTAAACTACCCATCATTTCTGAAGAAAGTAAAATGTTTCTGATTGGACTCTCCTCCAACAACGAGAATGAGGATGAGGACACAATGGAGAATGAGGATCAAGGCTCAAGCAACAGCCCGTTTCAGTCCGCCACAGAGGAAATGGGAGGGGATGGTGATCATGATCAAGACCAAGATCCTCTGCTGATTCGACCTCCTCCTAAACAAAATGTCTTTCACCAGTTCATCCGTTCAGCCAAATCATCCAAAAACAGGATGAAGCAATCTCGCAAGCATTCTCTCAAAGATATAGCACAACGTGATCCAGGTTCTAGCACAGCACTGATCAAAGAGGTGGAAATAGGCAATGATGAACCAGGAAGCGGGCCACACTCACCAGTCCATGGCAAAAGAAAGTGCTCCATTGGAATATTGCTGGCAGCCATTTCATGCGTATTTTTCGCAACAAGTGCACTCATCGTCAAAATCTCGAGTTTGCATCCAATGGAACTTTTAGCAGTGCGAGGGCTCATCCAAGGAATTCTCGTGTCGCCAATTGTCATCTCGTCCGAAACAGTTCCATTGGGCCAGCAGTAGCCGCTCTCTCCTCCTCGCGAGGCAGTATTGGGTGCAGTAGCGTTGGTAATGGGCTTTGCCTCCATCCATCTGATCCCTCTGGCTGATGCCGCAACCGTGATATTCACAAGTCCCGTATTTGTCAGCATCTTTGCTTGTCTCTGTCTGGGGGAGGTTTGCAGCTGGTTTGACATTTCCATCATAGCCTTAACCCTGATTGGAGTTCTTCTCGTTTCCAAACCCTCCTTTAACTTCATCAACACTGGGACATGGACTGGATCGGGGGCACCTTTTGTGCCCTCACAGCCGCTATGCTCACCGCGTTGGCATTTATTGTTCTGCGACAACTGAAGCAAGTTCACTACAGCGTAACTGTCTTTTGGTTCAGCACAGTGTTGGCTATCTTTGGATCTGTACTTACGGTAGCTCTGGACGGCTTCACGCGCCCCGTACGTGGCATCCATAATGGAATGCATTGGGATCGGGTTTTGTGGATTCATGGGACAAGTGCTGCTGACAAAGGCACTCAAAACTGAAAACGCCTTATCTTGCTCGGTTGTCCGCACGCTGGACATTGTGTTGGCCTTTTTCTACCAGATCACTCTCCTTCATGACACTCCGGACTGGTACAGCTACCTTGGAAGCGTGGTCGTGATATCGTCAGTGGTGGTCACCGCATTCCGTAGGTGGTACAAGGAGTCTGGGAAACAATACACGAGGGTTCATAAGATTGCTGATGATGATGTCATGGAAGAATCACATCACGAGAGCGGAAATTCTCGAGAAGGAAATTTCTCGTAGAATTTCATCAACCGGGATGGGTGTCATTCATTAAAAGGACAAAATGAACTAAAATCCACTTGTTTCTTTAAAAGCTAGTGCTTTTCTCACATAACATGCCTATTACATAATGTAAGTACACGTGTGGGTTGGCTGAACACAATTACGAGCTTACGACAAGATCATCATGATACCTCGTCAGTTCCTGATTATAGTTTGTATGCGTTTCTCTTATGCTCAGTGTCATACTGCAGTTTCAAGTAAAAGTTGTTAATTGTTGGCATTTTTTGCGATAAAATCACATCACAAAATAAGTATAATATGTACCTTTCATGTACTTACCATTGTTTAAAGCAACTAGAGTTATTGTCAGTTGATTGGGTTATGATGAAGGCGAGTCTGCAGTTAACTCATCGATAGGTTTTTGAAGATATTTTATTAACTCTGCCTCCTTCAACCCTTATAAACTAATCGTAACTAACAAACCAGAGTAGATGTGTGTGTGCCATAATGAACAGACAACGAGTGTAGTCGCCTAGTTGAAAAAGAAAGTGGCAACAATGCCTTTTCTAGTTTTTTTTGTCAGCCCACGTTCCGAAGGCGGAGGTTCTATTAGTATTCCAAGATGAGCCTCATACCTAATTGTGTGTATGTGTTGACCTGCCCTGCTACATTTTTGGTTGCCCATCAAATAGCAGTGGCATTTATGATAATGACGGACGGACGCACTGCCGACTAGGATATAAAAAATTGGTGTGTCATAGTCATGTCATATCTTCGCAAAACATCTCACATTGTCATCTTCTACTCCTTCCTAAGCATTTAGTTGGTAGCACGGTGGCAAGGTTGTGAACTTGTTGATTTGAAACTTTGAATACTCATTCACAGACTTGTGATGTAGGCTACTCACATTAATATTTAGTGCACCCACAGGCATATTGATAATCGAATGAATTGTGGTGAAAATTTTGTGCTTCTATATAATACACACACTTGAAGGTACTTGAGCGCATAATTTTACTAACACAAACATAAGCTATGATAATGTGCTTTAATTGTTGTTGTTGTTGGTTGTGATTAATGCATAGAACTTTCGTAACGGAAATACTTGATTGTTTGAGGAAAGCATCATTGACCCTACAGAAATATTTAGCCAACGTAAGTTGGCATAAGACTTGCCATAATTAAATCTTTGAGGATAGCCAAATAATAATTTATGGAATGAAAAGTGATACATTGTATTTTCTGCGGCACAAATTTCCAAACAGGTTTAGGAATTCTAAAAAAAATTAGGAACCGTATAGCGCTAATGCATCTTTTAATTCCAAGTCTCAATCAGTTGATATGAATTATCCTATTACTTTTCACCCAGCTCCATATCAATGTATATACCTGAAACACTATTACTTACGCATCCAACTATTTCAGAGAAACTTTCTTGAGTGCCACATCATGCCATTTTAAAAACTTTCTGCTTGTTGAATTAAATACTTACACAACCCAGTTTTATCATTAATTTGTTTGGGTGCTGCGCTGAAGAGTAGAAATGTTATTACTAGAATAAATTTTTATGGTGCATAAAAGCATATTCGGTTTAAGCTAAAGCGCTTCATATACTAATTGTTGCAAACGTTTAGGCAGGTTACTGAAACTTACCATTTACCGTTAACATATGGAGTGGAACCCCACAAACAAGTTTATTTAATGAACTGTATTTTGGTTCGGTTCCAACGTCGTAGTTAGTGATTCGTAGTTAATGCTGGTGACAAATGGTATTATTGTACACGTTATGGAAGACTTACTACTTTACAAAATGGTACTTAATTATGTCAGCAGTGCAGTTCATGATGTACATTCACTGCATCCACAATCACAAGATGCTAAACTACTACTGGAACGTGTGATATGATAACCGTTTTTGGCTAGGAATATACATAGTCTGAATACATAGTTAACTGTAATGGGACGTTTTTCTACAGCACATGATCTTTTCTTTCGCAGTCGTTCCCAGTCTCTGAATATCTTTGAGGTTTTCCACAACATCCAGTTACAAAGGAATAATGTGAAAGTATAAATCATAATGTCTAAAACCTCTTGGGTATTCATAGACAACAACTGTGAGAGAAGAGTCACTAAGGGCAGAGTAATAAATGGTTATTACTAAAAATGAAAATCGATATTTCTTGACAAATGGTTGAAAGATTTAGATATAAACTAATAAATGTTAAATTTATGGCAGAGTTTTTAGTCATGCACGTTTTTATGTAGTATAAATCAAAATCACGTCAAAAAGGAATAATAAGATGGTGAAAAGCTACAAAAATTGGATGGTGATGAGTTGTTTAATGATCATGTTTAGTGACAAGTATATACATATATATATTATTATATAGAGAGCTTGAAAGTAGAAAAATTTATACGAAACTAATCGTGTGAGGTCTTAGACTGTGTCTGCCAATGTTTTTATGTCAGAACTACCTAATAATGTGTTATGTGCTAAAATAAGCGCCGAGAATTTCCAAAATCGTTTAAACTGACGTAGTTATGGATGGTTGATGTTTTGCCTGAAGGGAGGTGGTATGGAAGGCTCCCATCTAATTATGTATGTAGGCCTACTCTTATATGCATGACCTGATGCGTTGCAGTACTTGCAGTTGAAATAAAAAAAGTTATGCATAACTTGCATAAAAACAAGCTGTCCGGAAATTTACATTAATTTTTAAATTACTTTACTAATTGACTTATTTGTCCATTTTAGTTACTCCTCTTGACAATTGCCTGTCTCTTAGGCAATCATTTGAAGGAATTTGCAATTTTTTATGAGTTTTGATGATGAAGGTGGGCATGTTATCAAATGATGATGTATGAATTTAACTAACTCATCTGCATCCATCTCCTCCATAAATACCATTTTAGGTCTCAGCCTTAAAATACATATTTCGTGTCGGCGTTGTTGATGAAAGTTGACGGTCGATCGAATATTTTTCCCAGACAGGATTTGCGTGCAGCTTTAACCAATTCTTTGCGATTTTTTTTGCATACAAATAAAAAACTTTTGGGCACGAAGAACCTCCTCCTCCAATCCTGGATTTGTTACTCCACCCGGTTTTTTTTCGCAACCTCGTGTATCCTTGAACGGACACGTTAGTCCATAATATGGATTTCATATCCAAATTCAATGGAAAGCATCACTTCATGCACCTTAATATTTGTCATGTCATCAACAAAGCGCATTTAATGTCCCAGTGATTATAATGATACTCAGAACCATTAACGAGAAACCATAGTCGTACCCCAATTTAATATGGTTTTTGATTGAGAAAATTGGTCAAGCTAGCAGTCCCAAGCTGCTAATAAAAAGTACTCATCTAAATGAATGCGTGTAAATGTGCGTAAATCATTAAAATGTGAGAAAATAAGAGGAATGGACATAATAATTCACATATTTGAATGCGTAGGCGTTGAGAAGTCATTAATTGACAAAATACATCATAAACGCATGGGACGATATTTTACACCATCATAAATATCATCTTCTTCCGTAAAGATGTCACACATTGACTGGGAGAATGCTCGTTAAAAATGTAAATCCAATTAAGTTGCCCAAGATGTAGGTTCCATTCATTCGATTTAATACATATTTTTTACCTGCCTGTATCATAATATAATCAAGCAGGCTGTCGATGTACCTACCTACGAATGATTAACGCAACGAGGCTGAACGCAACAATTAGTTTTGTTAGGTGGTTAGTATGCAACCCAGCCAAGAAGATCAAACACCAGCTGGTGGCTGCTACAATTAAGCTCGTATTTTTTGACGGAAACGTTGAAGCGTTTGGGTGGGCAGATTTAATGCCCAAGTGTAATTGTTAATCATCTCCATTTTGTATCATACGGCAATATATTTCTTTTTGTTGAAGGCGACTTGGAAGAAGATCTACGAAGATGAAGAAGAGCGCAGCAGGATTGGACTAACCCTCCAAATATGCCAATGGCCAAGGCCATGGTTGTTTTTCCTCCTCTGGCCTTAATGATCTGGTTACGTTTTGCATAACATTTGTCTTTCATGTAAGATATGTTTTAAATAGGGCACTATGCTCCTTTACTACGACTCCGGCTCATCATTAGGATGCTGTTGGGAGACAAATCGCTAAAAATATTTTGGTTCATGTAAATATTATCTCATATTCAAGTCAGTTTAAAGATATGCAATCTGGATTCACCTGTAGCTACATATTTGGTAGTTGACAACGGCGTGGGTATTGTTGAAGATGCTCCTGTTGCAGTCCTACCTCTGCGTTTGCCTGTCGTCTAGAATTGACGACAGGAGCAGCAACACGAGTGAAAAAAATTGAGTTATTCGTTATCGAACTAAATTTTTGCAAACATTCTTTTGATTCACACACATAAAAAACGAGATTGTATCTATATAATCCATTTTAATGAAACTCTTCATATAACGCTTCTCATTTCGATCAAGCACTGGGCGGGAAGCATCTTTGTCTTATTTAGCTAGTTTCATGCAAATTCCTTTTTTCTCTTTGGCTTTTGCAAATGAAATCGAAAAGGGTATGTTGATGTATGGTTAACATGACTTATCTGTAATTGGTCATACGAGACACCCAAAATATACGAAAGTCTATTATATCATAACATGCAGGATAGAGAGCATCCGCTACAAGGCGAGTTGTAAATTTCTACAGTCTCCGTCACCGCATCACATTTTGCACGTCTTTCATTAATCCAACATGGAAAAGAATTGGCAGTGATTCGCAATGATAAAGATGAATTAAGTTACAAAAGGTGAGTATTGATGGAAAAGTATTATGTGAATTGTACTGTAACATGGGTAGATTGTAATAATTCTCGCTGCCGATCTTGCCTCTAATATATAAGTTGTGGTAACTGTGGAATCACTTTTAAAGATTCTAGGTGCAGCCTAGGACTAACAGTGAGTCTAGCTTTCGCGTTGTGAGTCGCAAACAATTAAGATTAAGAGTACCCATCATTTCGTGAATACAGTGTGGGATTTTCCGCATATATTGTTATAGTGAACCATTTGGAAGTACCGATTTTGGAATTTTCGTTCGGATCTGAGTAGTGTCAGGTATGAAATTATATTTTTCAAAAATTTATCAAGTCAGAATTTCTTTCTGGATGACTAGTGTAAATATCACGTCAGTGAGATCGTCATTTAAGATATTCGGTGTGCAACGTACAAATTTCATAGAAACTTTCGCCGTAAAAAAATCAAAGGAATTCCAACTTCAAGAAACGTGGGGCTCCCAAATTTTTGTTTGCTCTATATTATCCTGAAAATATTTCCTTGAAGTAAGTTACTAGTGTTTTGACTGTCTGAAATGGAAAGTTGGAAGCACGTTGTTACTTTGCCAGTTGGGTGCGTCAGATCTATGCAGATTGCCATAATTGTTGAGAAAAACACTCGGAATATAGACATGAAGGAGTTTAGCTTTCTCAAATTACATTTTCTTCGTAGTTTCAGCTCTTTTTATGAATAAGTAGCGAGAGCAGGCTGGTGGAAAAAAGTGGTCAGATCTGCGTGGGCGATTTAATGTATGGGCGTTTCCTCAACTAATCATCATCAGCGTCAAACGCCGAGGATCACGGACATGCTAATCGATCCTATAAAAACACATGTGACGATAAAATACATACCTGTCCATTGCGAATCATCTTCTCAAGTCAGACACAGGAAAATTACCATATTATTGGCAGTGATGAGCACGCGTAATTTTTTCTGTCGTTAGTTAGTCGTAAATAGCATCACATTTGTTCAAATTAAAATAGCTAGGCTGAAGAATTATGGCAAGGCGTATAAGAAGGCCACGGTCAAAGGAGGACAGAGTTTAGTTGGCATGACTCGGACCAAATAAGGACTGGCCTTATAAGAAATGTGGTGTGTGCGAAAATAATCTTGTTCAACTTGCAACGTAATAATAGCAATGTTATGTGCAAGGTATTATGTCACCATCACACAAGACCCTCTACGGTTATAGTAAATATTGGAGACCTTCAATGTGTTCTTGTCCGATTTAGATGCTTGCAAAAAAGAGATATTGCATGTACCTTAACTTGTAATAATTTTTCTTATAAAAACATCCTGCGTACTATTCTCAATTCTTAGAATCCTCCTCTCCTAATCATCATCATCATGACGATACCGATCACGTTAGTTTTGGGTTCTCTCTTGATCCTACATGTTTCATTAGCTCAAGGAAAGGCTCAGTTTCGGGATGGTAAATTATGACATTTTTCTATTTTTGGCAACTCCGAAACTAATTGTGACAGTCATTTAATCAAACAAAGGGTTTCTTGGTAAAACATTTGCAATAAATAATGTTTAACAGTTTATCAAAATTTTGTTACCAGTTTTTAACCGTAGAAATTAACAAATGTGTGTCTAAAAATTCCATAGAAAATGTACTAGACGTATGCTTAACTTTTGGTTGCCGCTTGTTGGTATAATGTTTCATGTAAAGATTTTAAGCTTGCTTCTAAATACTCATCAATGTTTATCCCTAGCCGTTGACCCTTGTCTTCCAAGCCCATGCGGTCCTGGAGCTGAGTGTTCAGTAAACTCTGGGGGTGCAGCAATCTGTAGGTAATGTCATGAGCTTAAATTACAGTTATAAAGGTTATGCACACAGGTACGCATACTTCCTGTTGGAATACCAGTATTGTAACATGTATTTTTATCCCCTAAGGTGTCAGCCAGGTTATTTCCCTAAGCCAGATACCATTACTGGATGCGGCCCACAATGCTCTCAAGATTACGAGTGCAGGTATTTCATATGAGTTTAAAACTTGGAATAAAGGGAAGTGGAACTACAAGCATAGCTGAAGTTCCTAATTAATTGTGTTATACAGATCCACAGAGAAATGTCAATCAAACCAGTGCGTGCCCACGTGCCAGGGTTCCCCTTGCGGTGTGAATTCGGAATGCGAGAGCGTCAACCACAAAGCCGTTTGCCGTTGCCCAAGAGGTTACACTGGTGATCCACTGTTTCAATGTACTCAACAAGCTCCCATCGCCAGGGCAATCATTTCTGCGCCACCTCCACAGTAATTGAACGCATATAGATTTTTTAAATCTTTGCAAAATATAATACAAAAACTCATTTGCATCTGTGACTGAATAGAGCCATCATTGTTCGAGCTCAAGATCCTTGCTCACCAAGTCCATGCGGTAATAATGCTGAATGTAGGGTCAGTGTTGACAGGCCCGTTTGTACTTGTTTGCCTGGTCATCAAGGAAATCCTTTGACTTCTTGCCGTCGCGGTGAATGTTCTTGTAAGTATAATACACAGGTTGGAGAAATAATAAGATTTCTTATAATACGCCACGACCGCTAATGACCTTTGAAATATTTATTTAGCTGACTCAGAATGTCCAAATCATAATGTCTGTGAAAATTACCATTGCGTTAATCCCTGTGTCAACAAGTGTGGAGCTAATGCTCATTGTGATGTTAGAAACCATGTTGCTGGTAAGTCATTTTATTTGCCTATGAAATGATGTCATTGCCAAGGTCATGACTTGTATGATGTAACTGATTGTTAACAGTTTGCAGCTGCCCACCTGGATACACTGGTAATCCAACCACAGGATGCAGACGTTATGACCCCAGTAAGTCATTCTATTTACGGTCATTGTACTGTTTTTAACGCATCCAATAAGTAATGCTGTTTTAATGGATTTTTAGATGAAGCATGTCGTGCCTGTGGCTTAAACACAAACTGTCGCGTTGAAGGCGAACGTGCCATTTGCTCTTGCAAGGCTGGATATTTCGGAGATCCTCTAACTGGTTGCAGACATGAATGTGAGAGCGACTACGACTGCTCTGGAAACCTGGCTTGTATTGACTTCAAGTGTAAGAACCCATGTGCAGGTGCTTGCGGTACTTTGGCAAACTGTGAGGTAACGCTTTTCCTGGTTGAAAAAATATATTACAAAATGCTGCTAAAAAGTGGGTATTTTATGAATTGATTGTAAATGTGATTATAGATCAGGAATCATCGTGCTGTCTGCAGTTGTCCAAAGGACTACTTGGGAGACCCGTATACAAGATGCTATCCTGAGTGTACCACTCATTCCGAATGCGCTCCTCACTTGTAAACAACTACCTATTATTGTTGCATACTAAAATCAGAATCAGGCTTGGTGTGTTTAGTTCATGGGTACAAATTCTCTAATACAAACCATTTTAGAGCTTGTATTGGACTTAAATGCAAGGATCCTTGTGTTGGTGCCTGTGGTATTGGTGCTGAGTGCAGAGTAGATAAGTACAATCACAAAGGTAACTTTTCATTTCCGTATATTTTGTCATCGAATCCATTTAAGTAATTGGTTAATGTAGTGACATGGTTGTTATTATATAGCTATTTGTAGCTGCCCCAAGGGATTCACTGGACATCCATTCACTGAATGCCGTCGTCAGAAGCCACGTAAGAAATCCTGAAGTTAAAGAGATAGCTAATTTTCTAGATTTTAGCTAATTTTCTTAATACAATAAATACAATTTAAATTTACAGAAGATCTTTGTGCACCAAACCCGTGTGGAACCAACGCCGTGTGCAGACCTGGTTATGACAACAGTGGAAGAGACAGACCAGTAATAGCTTACCTTATGAATTTGAATGCTTAGCGTACTGGCTTATTTAAAAAAAATAGAAACGTAAGTAAACCATCATTTCCATAATAATAGGTATGTACTTGCCCACCTGGCTACATTGGTGACGCACTAGTGAGCTGCAAACGCGGAGAATGTCAAACCGACTCTGAATGCCAAAACAGCAGAATCTGCTCCAACTTCCGTTGTGAAGACCCATGTCGTAACAGTTGTGGAGTGAATGCACGATGTGAAGCTAGAAATCATGGAGCCGGTAACTAGATATTCAGTTTCTTGTTTACTGAAAATACTTAGAATACTTTGACAACGCAAATGCTACGCTATTCTTTTGTGACTCTACAGTATGCAGCTGCCCACCTGGATACCGAGGAGATCCATTCACCCAGTGCTTCCAAGATCCCGTCCGAGCCAAAAGAAAGACGAAGGCCAGTGATGAGAAAGCCGAAAAGACAATAAAGGAAGAGCCAGCCGCCGAAGACAAAGAGGCTGAAGTTTCATAGAGAACTCCGTTATTTTCTTATTTTATAAAGAACCTCTTCCACTGTCCATTTTAAATCTTTCATTATTTTGACTACCATCATGATCATGCTCTTGACTTTTCCTATAATTGTCCTTCTTCTTTCAAACTAGCTATTGACGACGGAGCACCTAAACAAAGACATTACTAAATTTTAAAGACTCCTTTCATTCACAAATATTAAAGCTCTCAGTTTTCTTTGGAATAATATTTACAGTTTTCAATAAAAAATTTAAAAAGGATTTGATTTGGCCGTCTAAAATGATTTCACAGCACCAAAATTGCATGTGATTGGATGAAATGCGATCAACCATTGTCTACTCTGCGCATAAGCTTGGTTATGACTTCTTCCTGAGTGGTTTCTCTTCCAAGCCAAGATCTTGTGATCTTTTGTGTCAATATTGAGTTGAGTAAATTCTTGACTATTTAATATATAATTGACGGTTGTTCATTTCCAGTGCTGCCCAGTTTTCAGTAAAAAAATGTATTGGATCAAGTACTAGTGTGATGGTATACAAGAATAATACGGCATGCATGATGCATGTAATTATTTCTGCATTTTGATTTTAACACAAGAATTTGGAGTCGCTGATTTGATTATACATATTGTAGCCATATAGTACGTAAGTATTAATAACGTACGTGTAATTAATAACCATATAGTTAAAGTTTGATGAGGATGAAGATATGAAATGATGGGAGTTTTGCATATACATATACTACTAAGGCTCAAACTACAATGCAGGCATACTGAATCCCCATCATGGTTGCATAAGTTTCTGTGTATATTCACCTAACAAGAACTACTTTTAATGAAGTTTGAATCTTTATGAGTTATGAAAAATGTTATTATAATGGCATTATAGTGATGTGATAGGCACACATCTTTCTGGAATACACGTGCACACAATCAGAAGGAATGATGGATAAAATGATCCCATAAGACAATCCTGCAGTTATTGTTCAGTTGTCTAGCTATGTAGAAAGACCGTAATAAATATTGTGTATAAAATATGTTCCATATTACTTTAGCAAAAGGTTTTTGATCAGGGAGCTTCAACATACGTTAGCATGCTACCCATTAACACGCCAAATTTTCATCGGAGTTACAAATTATCACTTACGGATACTGCCAAATTCATTGCACGTACTTGCAAATTTCAAGAACGACTATAGTAGCAGGTTTTTACATATAATAGGTAGATTAAGAAGAAGTAGTAATGAGTTTGATGCTGAAGGTAAACTGTATTGTGTATAGATCTTCTAAACAAAGCACGCATACATGTATCCTAGCCGTTCTGGAAAACACATATTTTAGTTAATTTTTGCATTTTTTGTCCCACTAAACGCTTGGACCGTATAAGAGTATGATGCACGAATACGTATCTGTTCAGGATTGTGAGTAGATTGTCTGCGTAAAGGAACAGGTTCTGCAACTTCGTCTCAAACAATATCTATTGTCAAGCGTGTGCAAATTCGGGTACAATACGACGAAAGTTGTAGGGTTACTTGTTATTATGTTCATCATGGACGACATCATCGACGTCAGCGAAACCTTGCTAAGCTAATCTTCTTTTTACAAGAAAACCGTGCAGTTAAAATCGTGTCAAAGACTGCAACAGTTAAGAAGTATTAATTTGAATTGATACTTTGTAATTTATAAACGACTGAAAATGAAGCACCTTTATCAAACAGTAATTGCTCTCCTTCTCGTTGAAACAATTTATGCGCAGAGTGAGTTGAATTTTTGTTGCTAGTAAATCATTGCAATTAATATGTGATTTTGCGAATACTATTTTGGATTGTGCATAATATTTTGCAGATCCGTGCAGTCCGACACCATGTGGAGCAAACACGGACTGCACTGTTGAAAACGGTGAGTGCAAATTCAAAACATTTTAGTGTAACATTAATTATAAACCCAGATACTGGATAGTTAATCACTTTATTGTTGTTTTAGCAGGACGGCCAGTGTGCTCATGCAAGCCAACGTATATTGGTGATGCAATCAAAGGATGTGTACATGAATGTGAAAAAAATGAGGACTGCGCCTCTAATTTAGGCTGCATAAACTACAGATGTAAAGATCCATGTAGGAACGGTTGTGGTGATTACGCTACCTGTCAGGTATATATTTCAAATGCACTAGAGCATCATGTTGAAAATCAATTAAATATTTTATACATTTATGTTGTTAACTAGCAATATCTTTGAAACAATTTAGGTGAGAGATCATCAAGCCATTTGCTCATGTCCTGAAGAATTTGGCGGAGATGCGTATACAAATTGCATTGCAGAATGCGCGTCACAAGACGATTGTCCATCACATTTGTAAGTGTACTATAAATAATTGCAGCACTGCCGGTTTTCTAAGTTTGGTAAGCATTATTTCTTCGTTACAGATCTTGCATTGGCCGACATTGTGGAAACCCATGTCAAGAAAAACGACCTTGCAAGGCTAACACTGATTGCAAAATTGAAAAGCACACAGTTATTTGCACCTGCAAGAAAGGATTCGTTGGATCTCCACTGGAGTATGGTTGTAGGCGGCAGTAATTTACAACTACTTGGACTTGTACGCCAACTACTCAATAAACTTTAAATTTTTTTTACCGTATATGACTATTTTATACACCAATATTCAAAATTAAGAAGAACAAACCCCATTTTAAGAATCAGCGAAGGTTAACTATCTGTTTTATTCATTTGTCTGTGTAATAAACGCTTGCTGTAAACCGTTCTTGAAATATTAAAACCCTTGTGACAAATAAAATCATGGCGTTGATCAATAAGTTAGAATTCTCGTTTGCACTAGAGTACTAAATAACTAGTTTGGACTATAATGCTTGGAATGTTGACGGAAACCTGTGGTTATTAATTATATAACGTTGCAAAAGGTTAGGATGTATACATATACGTACTATGGCAATTTTCCTGAATTGGTTTCCTAAACATATGTGTTAACTCTACAAACAAATATAAGATATTATGACAAAGGTTCTTGGACCTTTGTATTTCAATGTCAGTTTATTTTATCAATTTGTCATTACCCTAAACTAATCAGCATGACAAACAAAATAATATCAGTACAGTTTGGTATATCAGAACCTACCTTCGACGATACTTCTTCCTTTGACGTCTATTAAGCTTATTCCAACAAAGATATAATTCATGCATTTAATAATTGCCAAATAATGCTCTCGAGATAGACTCAAGTAGAGTGATGTGAAGAGAGATTTGATTATGGTTTAGTTTCGGTAATGATGGTGCACATTGAACTTCGGAGCTCAACATATATAGCATTTATGAAAGACTATAAACCTTTCATTTACAAATGTCTCGGCAGCAACGATTGATATATCAGTCAGTATTACTACTACAGTAGTATGGAATTCAGTCCATTCAATACATGATATATATAGCTAACCAACAATCCATCACTTATATAGTTTCTGTTATATAGGACCTTAATACTACTATGTTCAGGTCTTTAGATTCAAGTAATTCATATCCCCACACAAATTTCAGCTTGTTATTCAAACTCATGAATGAAGCATATTATAATGCATTATAGGCAGATATAATTTGTATTGATGCTGTCTTTAGTTAAATAGCAAGCATCGTTGATCAATACGCACGGTTCAGATGGTAATATTGCACACTTGTTGTTGTGAAACTGATCTGTTCATTTACTATTATCTCATTGGCATAGTTCTGGGAAGCAAGACGGTACGCGATATTGCTGTGATTGTAGGCAAATCCATCTTGCTTGGGTCATTAGTTTGTCTAACTTTTGTAAAATATTTCCTATTGCATCCAAAAAAATTACTAGTGTGACAATCCAATTCAGCTTTTAGAAATGGCAAACACAAAACGACAGATTACTTTTTTCAGTATTCGTGTGACAAGTAGCATTTTACTTGTAGTGATTGGTGTTCAGTTTCATCATGCGTCTTCTGCTACTTCAGCACCGAGTTTATATGAAATTGGTAAGTTGTTAAAAAATGCTGATGAAGTGAATTTAGACTCACGTATGAAACGAAATGAATGAAAGATTGAAAATGTGATTTAAAACTTTGTAAATTTCTAACTACATTTTAGGTCCAATGAATATTTTTCGGGATCAAATAACACTATCTGGATTTTCAGCAGGAGCTTCAATGGCTATTCAAACACATTTATCACATTCTTCTCTATTTAGTGGCTTGGCAGTATTTTCTCAAGGTTCTTTTTAATTTCTGACGTATTTTATCTAATACTTTCCAGTTTATAATTAATATTTCTACTTATACGATAAGGTAAAGGAATGTGAATATGGGTGTCTAGTTTTTTATCATTGTGGACATAGGAGTCTCATTGATTTCGGGATTCGATGTAGTAAAACTGGGTTAGGACTGTTTCCCTATAGTGTCAGCAATTCTATTTCGGATGCAAAAGAGTACGATCGGAAAGGGTTGATTGACCCATTGGTAAATGTCGCCAAACAACAAATTTTTATTTGGACTGGGGATCTAGACGCTTACATCCCTTCAGGTCAGTGTTTCTGGATAATTGCAAAATTCAAGACAACTTTTAAGTTGAAATAATGATACATTGGTGTTTGTGAAATGCTAACAAAAGTATATTCCGGTTGTGTGTAGATATGGCGAAGAAAAATGTTGAGTTTTACAAAGGTGTTGGTGTGGATCCAAATAATATACGATTCACTATTTTTAAGAACGCCTCACATCTAATAGTAAGACGATTTAATACACAATTCCTGTTTGGAGTTTTCAGTCATCATTTGAAAAAAATCTAATTGTAATTATTTTCAAATTCAACTGTAGCCAACCGACGATTTTGGGCCAGCATGCAACGAAGATGCTGGAGATTCTTTGTACTTAGGAAACTGCAATTATCCTGGAGTTTATCATGCATTTTCTTACATACTAAAGAATAATTCATTAGCTCAAGGTGAGATGGTTAGAAGTTTTTAAGTAACTAGTTGGTATTATGCACTAACCATTTATAATACATTCGTAGCCGTGCCTCATCAAGCACAGTTGATGATGTATAACCAAAGCGCATTTTATCCTAACGGAAACATAAAAGATGTTGCAATGGGCACTGCAGGCTTTATTTACATTCCCAAACAATGCGAAACCCAACAATGTCGGTTGCATCTGAATTTTCATGGATGTAATGAGTGGCCGTGAGTGAAACATCGATAAAATGCTGAAATTAGAACCGTAAATTGCATACTGACGTTTTTAGACTTTCCTCTTGTACTTCATAGGCCACACATTGCAGAGCAATATATTTTACATAGTGGATTCTTACCAGTTGCTGAAGCCAACGGAATAATCGTTGTATTCCCGTTGACTACTAAAGTACCTAAAAATATGGATGGATGCTGGGATTTCTTTTCTTACACGGGTTCAAACTTTGGTAATTTGCATAATTATACCTTACACAGCATGTCAACTATCTTGAGTTGTATTGTATAATACTGTTTTCACATTTTTTCAGCAACTAAAAAGGGAGCTCAAATTCAAGTCATTGAACGAATGTTGAATAAAATTTTATCGGGATAAATATACCGAAAATCTGAACAAAATCATGTGAAAACCTTCAAATCAAACCATCAAACCCCACGATGGGTTTTCCTTGCTTCAAGATTCAACTAACAAATTTCGTAACGCACTTTAGTACAACACAAACGTCAGGTAATGTAATCACTATGTCAATTCATAAAGGTACAATACTAACCAGTACTACAATATTCTTAGAATAAACTTTTACTTTGCTAAAATATTTATACAAGTAGTGCATCCATGTATTTTCAGTTTTGTAATAAATAAATTTGACAACACGAAATTCCAAGAAATTTAAAACTTACAGCGCATTTTTAAATATTTGACCTTTTGTGACATGAATTAAAACGACAGCATAAAACGTTAAAAATTAATCTAGATTTCTATGCAAATATTTCTGATCACTTATTGGGCTGAATACCTCAAGATAATTTGCAAAACACTTTGCAATCTTCAGTGGTTAAAAAACTACGTTTAAAAAGTTCAGGGCAATAGTCAAGGTCGCTCAACTAAAGTAGACGCGAAGTATGCATCAATAATCTTTTACGGATCGTCAATAATACATGGGAATTTGTGCCATTCAACAGTGGTATCATTGACAAGAACTGTCTTTACTTCGGTGAACCAGAAACAGCAGTGTCTCATGAGTGGATCCCACCAAATGTTGAACTTGGACATATTCAGACAACTGGAGATGTGTGTAAACCAACCTATTTATCATATAATATACTTTCGCCTTATAGTTTTTGCATTGACCTACTGCAGCTCAGCATACAAAATTATGTCGTTGTAGGATTGATTCACTTTAAGTATAAGATACGGTTTCATGTTTCGATTTCAATTTTACTAATTACTGTATTCCATTATAAAGAGTACTTCGAGCAATGCAGAACATTCAGTTAAAAAATTGCTTATTTAATTGTGCACCTCTTCACCTTCCTCACCTCATTATCAACCAGATAAATAGTAAAGAAACGTAAAAATTCATGACTCTGGCTCCCCAAATTTCAGCAATGCAACATGAAACCGACTGCATTCGGTGTACAACAAAGCCATGCAGTGACTTTTACGCGTAAGAAAAAACGCATAAAAAGACTCATGTACATGCACGGCGTAGAATTTCCACAGAAGCAAGTGCAAAGTACTATTTGTAGTTGTTGGAATAAATGACAATAGACCATTATGTGCACCTTTAAGTATAGCATCGACGATGACTTAGAATATTGTTAATATTGAGTTCCAATTTTTTAAATCAAACTCGAATTCTGAGAAATTATTTTTATTACCATTTGCTTCCTGTCTTCCTGTCAGTCAAAGGGTAACCATTTACAGTATTGAATATTGAGAACTTGACTTGCCCAGTGAGAAGTGCTTTGAAGAAATATTGGAGTTGCCTACGTGACAAGTAATTTTTTTAAACTTTCGATAAAATTTTATTTTCCCCTTATTTTTGGTATGTCTTGTTGCCAGTGTTTTTAAACACCTGATTAGTTAAAAATAATCTCGGATGTGGAAGCTGTGAATGTTTGTGATTTGAACTAATTTTTATCTACTTTGTTAGGGGACAGTTCAACACCCTGCAATTCGGTTGGAGTGTGTACAGTCGAGCGTTGATTATATACTTGTTTGTAAAGGTGAGATATAATTTTAATTTTGAGTTGTTCATGAGCATGCTTCGAAGTTTCTTTGCACTTACTGATGTTACATATTTTTATCTCTCGTTTATGTAGGTCAGTGACGTACTTCTACACATAAAATGGTGAACCCTCCTCGTCAACGCGTAATGGAGTTCACTCAGAACAACGAGCATGTCAGGATGTTTGTGGATCGTACTAAGGGAAGACGTCGTAACTTTGCTGAAGATATGTACAAGCGTCCTCACCGCTATGCAGTTGGTGCCATTGTGTACATGTGTACTGGAGTAACAAGAGCTCCATACGGGCCCTTGTATGTGAAGGAACACTGCCCAGCAATGCTTCCCGGTGGATTTCCACAATATATCTTGCAGCAGGAGCTCAATGGAGACAATGCTCGGTGGATCCATACCTGTGAAGCCAACATCTATCAATTCGACGAGCATGGTGATCGTATCTGGTGATTAATGAGACTGATGCAAAGGAAATGGCGATCTTCTAAAAGTACAAAATCATTTCAAACATATGATCTATGAGTTATCGAGTTAATTTTATCCAAAACTGTGTGGGTGTATATCATTTCCAGTGCTGAACGATCAGTCAACATGTTAAATAAATCATTCAATGTTTCAAACTAAATTTTTTAGCAACTCAATAGATATGATGATTGATTTTATTGTTCTGATTCATTACAGAGTATGTAGTATAGACGAAACTTGCTCCGCACCAGAATTTACAATCACATTTCAAAACTATTCCATCTCGACCTAGGAATAAGTTATTTCGACTTTTCCATCTTCTACTAATAAGAAAAACAGATTTACATAGAGTTTATGATTTTCGCATACAGTTGTCTTTACTATGTAGGATAGACAGAGGGGTTCCTCCTGCATTTCAAAGAGTTTTTGTTAAAATAATTCTAGCGCTGTAGTTTTTTCTATTTGTTGATGCTGATTTCTCTCATAGAGTTTCTTTTGTATTTATTTTATATAATCATTTACTCCGAAAAGATCCTCTCAAGCGCGCCGGTCTCCACCGCAAACAAACAGGTTCCGGGTACGTATTTTCCTAAAGATGCTTCGCTGTCGGCCTATATACAGAAAAGGGAACAATAATTAGATAGTTTCAAGTGTATTCAATCCTCATGCACGGAAAGTACATCAGACCCATTTGAAGAATAAATCGGTTAGTAGAAACATTTATAGTAACTCATATTCATCAGCCAACATGTCAATGTACAGAAAACATGCAATTACGTTAGCAAACACAGTCAAATATCGTATTAATGAGCATAGGCATTTCGAAGGAAGTAAGAATAAAAGTTTCCAAAGGTAAACTAGGAGTAAATACAGTTGGTAATTTGGCATAATAATTGTAATAATGATAAGTAAATACAATTCGATAGCCAGATGGAAATGTTCTCATGCTACCCATAAGAAAGTAAGAAAATAAAGCTAAAAACTAAAAATACCAACCGCAAACATAATTTTAACAAATCGGGTTGTGGATTGGTAAGGAATGTGTTTAGTAGACGTGAGCCTTAATAAAGTTGCTTTTGGAGGCAGCCAAACTCGGGATGCTGCCAGCAACGTATTTTCCAACGGCAGCTTGACCGTTAGCCTTTATCCAGGTTAGGGAAACAAACAAAACTCAATCAGCAACAAACTACTTAGGTTTCACGGTAAATTATAGTCTGTCTGACAACTTAAATAACGAATATACTACTAATACTTTACAGTTATGTACATATTTCCAAACACAAAAGAAACTTGACAGCAACAAAAATAATTTATAAATTATATTCTACTCAAAACAAATCGTATAGCTTATTATTGATTTACTTAACCAAAATAGATCAGTTAGTTCGGGGCGTCGGGTCTTGTTAGAAAAGGAATGGTTTTTTGGGGAAATCTTACCCTTTGCTCTCATTGAGAAGTTCAAGTTGTCCAGCCGCTCTAACTCTCGTCACCTTACCCCCCCATGCCTCTGCCGCACTTGCCCTAACAAAGAAGAAAAAATGTTAGATTACTTGTCGGCGATTCTAATTCGAAACAATTGGTAAGCTAAACTGAGTATTACCTGAAGAGACCACCCGTAGTGAGAAGTAACGAGCCATGGTCTCTTAATATTCACGCTATTGATTGCACTCAAATGTACGGATGCTTCTTCCTCAGACTGTCCACCAGACAAGAAAGTAACTCCTGCATTTCCAAATTACAACAAAAATTAGTGGTTGAATTAATTATAATGCAAAATTTCAACAAATATTAAATCATACCGGGAACGGCAACTGGAACAGTTCTCGAAAGAGCGGTAACAGTAGCCTTTGCAACATCCTCTGGAGTGTACTTCTTTGCGCAGGATTGGCCAGCAGTGACCATGTTTGGCTTCAGCAAAGTTCCCTCAAGGAAGACATGATGATCCTGGAGTGCCTTGTATGTGAAAGCTAACACAACTTCAGTGACCTTCTGAGCGCGCTCCAAGTCGTGGTCGCCATCAGGTAGCACCTACGTTTAGAAAAATTTCATGAGAAGACGATTAAAACTGTAGGATTAGGTAAAAGAAGATTTGTATGCTTTTTTAATGCACAAGCATGAAAGCCAAAAAATATACCTCAGGCTCAACAATGGGAACAAGTCCGTTCATCTGACAAATGGATGCATAACGGGCAAGAACGTTAGCATTCTCAAGCATGGCTTGATAGCTGGGTGTATTTTTGCCGATTTTCAAAACGCATCTCCATTTGGCAAACTGACAGCCATCCTTTTTGTACTGGGCGCAACGTTTGCCCAAGTCATCCAAACCCTGTGTAGTCGACTCATCCTCGGCTCCCATGAGATTGACACATCCAGTGTCAACCTTGATTCCAGGCAATATTCCGAGGTCCTTGATGAGTTTGACGAATGGAGTTCCATCATCAGCCTTCTGGTAGAGCGTTTCGTGGAACAGAATGACTCCAGAAACGTAGTTGGAAATCTCCTTATCAGTTGTGAAAAGCAGTTGTCGGTACAAACGGCGGTGTTCGTCCGTATTCTCAACTCCAATGTCCGACAACCGCTTTCCCATGGTGGAAACAGACTCATCAGCGGCTAAAATACCCTTACCAGGGGCCACAATCTGGTTGGCAATGCTGCGGAGCTCATCTTGGAGTTCCTGTGATGGGTAGTTGAAGTATGTAGTCATGATGGATATTTACCTGTAATTTACAAGTTTAAAAAATTCACTTTAGAATATTTTTCCAACCAAAAAAGAAAGATGTCTGTGTCGTGCTGCTCAAAAAGTTGATGTGAAATATGGAACAAATGTGCGTTTTCTCTAGTGCCATACCATTGCAGTGCATATCTATATCACCTATATTTCAAAAGAATAGTAATAAGCATACGTACCAAAACGCTATATTCCGGAGATTATGAGTTTCTAGCAATCTTGTGCCGCCAACGAAAGTTGGCAGCAATTTTACAATAGTGGCAGGTTTGTAAGCATTAAAAATAACTTGGCATGATAGTACAAAAAAAGATGATGATGGTTCAAGGCGGTGAAACCGAGGAGAGAGTCAGAAGGACAGATAACTTTCATTTGCATTGAATCCCTATTGCAACCTCACATTGTGCTGGTTTGAATGACTTTTAAGTGAAGTTATTGTTACACATGAATACAAAGACAGAAAGCAAGGGCATAGTTTACTGATGTGAAATGTGAATGATTTTTGCAGAGGACGAACTCGGAGGTATGGCTTCAGACCAAGTATGCCATATATGCAATGTACAGTCTTAAAATCTTAACAAGGAAACATTTCCTTTTTTAAGAGAAGTAAACTATCATCACCCATGCTTCAACAAATTCTCTGGTCACAAATAATCATATCGCACCAAAGAAATTTTATTAAATACTCACTAGAAGAGACAAAACATAACGTTAGAGATAGGAAGAGACTGATTCTTTGAAGCATGGAAAGATAACCTTGTTTCGTTAACTACTAAATTTTACATTGGAAACTCCATGTTATCTTTTTAATTTTCAAAAATCACAAAATTGTGCCGCTCAGCCAATCTCTTTATATCTCTGTATCGCACTTGGTTGTGTTGTTGTTGCTACTAAATATTCATGGAGTTCTACTTGCATCACAATCATGATGATACAAATGTATATAAAAATGCTGCCTAAAGTGACATTATGCAGCTTATGTCCTAACATTTAGTATGCTTTGAATTTGTCAGAAAACAGAATCTCATGTAACGGAACGATAAACATAAATCCTGTTCAAAGTTCGCAAAAATATCGGTAGGTAAAAAATATTATTTTAAAAACATGATGTTTTCTACTTTTATGGGATATTATGCAATCGCAGTGGTGAAAACATTGCATCTTTTTAATCCAGTTCAAAGTACAAAAGTACAAAGAGATTGTATAAAAAATGAGTCTAAGATAAATCAGTTATGTAGGATGGGCAATAAGACTTGATCTGATTGGCTGATCTCCGCCGACTCATTTGCATCATTCACATAAAATGTCAAAGTATTACCAGATACCCACGCGCACCTCTGATACTGGAACTCTTTCCTTATAATAATATGCATTCGCACTCAAAAGAAAGAGCTGGATAAAGTCGGCTTTCAAATTACTATTTGTAAAGCAATAAAGATGAACCGGTTATGCAAGTTGTTTATCCAAAATACAATAAACTAGCATCTTCATCTTCCCCACTATGAAAAAATGATGAAGAACCAAGAATCTCTTGTAGGATAAAGGAACCAACGAGTTCAAGGTCGTCCTACTACATTGATCCTCCTTTTTACCATAAAGATATGATATTTATCTACAATCCTTTTGATTTTCATGATGCTCATTAAAAACCGAATTCATTAAATTACATGTTTGCATTTTGCAGTGAGTTTTAAAGCCTGACTTTTAATTTGTGACTTGAAAATTCTGCATCCTAATAGAAACTACGCATGACTTTTCCATCGTGCTAATCAACTCCGTGGGCCTATACGGATTAGGCAAGTCGTGATCTCTGTGATCACCGAGAGTGGCATTCAATACGAGATTTAGATGCAGGAATATGTATATAGATGCAAATTAATGCTTCTTATAAATATATTTTGAATGTACATGCACGATATCCAAGACCACGGTACATAATGATGAAATCCTTTCTCTCTCTTTCGAGTTTACGTCCTTCTGCATCATGAGATGTGATCAAATGCACGTAGCTTTTTTCCTAGTCACCCACTGATGCTCGCTAAATGCATCTCCCACAATGGGATGAAATGAACTGATGATGACGATGATGAGGAGTCATGTGCCATTGCCATGTATCTAATTTTTTTATATCAGGTTCAAGGATTATTTCATACGGTCAAACCAGAATAATGGAAATGAATAAAGATAGCTGGAAGTCAAGTTGACAGCAAATACCGGCATATGACAATTGACCGGTGTTGGTTTTAAATGAAAATCTATAATTTACTGAATGGTACTGCTTCTTAAAAAAGAGTCAATTGCTGAGGCCATTTTGAAGTATGTATAAGAAAGTATTTAGGATTATTATTTATGCTCGACCTAACACTTTGCGGGATGACTGATACTGGGTTGATATGAACCAAACGTTAAATCCGTGCTTACCGAAGATTCGATGAATATTTAGGAATGATGAGTTGATTTGAGTACAATTTCCACGAGAGTTTAATATGGCACAACTGCGTTTCCAAACTCACACCTTCTAGGAGCAGCACACAATTTGAACTGAGGAAGATGCAGAACTAGTTGTATCTAACCTTTTCTCTACAACTCATAAAATATCTGAGAAAGGACCTTGGAACGGAATAGCCAACAACACGCTCCGTGTTTACCATGGAGGAATGTTCCACTGGGTGGTGCATGTAAGTCATATGCATGATATCCAGCAACACTGAACATAGCAACTCCTCATCCGAGTCCATTTGTGAACAAAATACATGTACTCTCCTTTTTATACTTTGTAGCTCCTACCCCTCATGCTTTCTGCAACTAATATATTCTAAAGCTCAGTTGTGAGTTGCATGTTCCGAGCGTGCATGAAAGTTGGGTTGCGAAGTGTAGCTTGTAGTCAGCGTTCGGTATACACATCATCATCATCGTCACAGAACGAAAGAAGAACGAGAAGGAAGATAAGGAACGTACAGCGACGGACAAGAGGAAATAAACGAGGATAAAAAATAGGAATTCATCCTCTCGGGTATGCAACCAACTAAGCATCATCATATATTATACTACAATATGCAGTTGGATGAAGAAGCATTACTTCCTTAAGGTTTTTAAGTTGACGATCGTACGATGACGTCTAGAATGTTTACGTCAAAATATGTTACGAAGTCAAGTAAGATGCTTGCATAAAATGCTTCCAATCAACCATTTGGGTTGAAAATCAAGGAGTATGTAAATGTTTCAAAACAGTCTATTATCAGTATAAATGCGAGATGAACTAAAAACTACTTACGCACATTGCATTTTCGTGCATCGATTTATAAGCTGTACATATACAAACTATATATTACAACGTGTTTAATTGCAAGCACACACAATGTCAGTCATTTTACGCCGGCCGGTTGGGGATGTTGACATCAGTTAAAGGTCGATTTCCTATGTACGCTTAGTGTGGGATTTGGTTTACTTACATTAATTTAAATGAGACAACTTAACATTTGAATTTATCTGGCAACTGGTTTCGAACAGAAAATGTCGAGCATCGCTTTTGCATGACTGAAATGGGATTCTAATATACGACACTGCTTTTGGTTATAAAGCATAGACACATTGTATGTGATGTATTTTTAAGGAGTGCCGAACAACTGCACACTGAGCCGAGTAGAAGCAGAAAACGACTCAATCATTATCATCATGAATTTGAGTCACGGGATACTACTGACTGTGCTAGATGGAACACACATATGAAAGTCAAGTTCATGAACATAGACACACGATGCCAGTACATTTAAACTGAATTGCATAGCTAACTCCTGGTTAATCTGACAGAACTTTGTGGAAAATATCAGCGGCATCACTTTGGAGATGTGGAGTTTTCACAAAATTCTGGATTTCAGATACAAATTAATGCTGTTTTGACATTTTAATGTTTTACACACATGCAGTATTTATTTCAGGTAGAAATGAAATATATAAACTTTTTTATCCCTATTTTAATGGCGAATTCATTATAGTGCAGGAAAATTGATGGGTGTGGTATGAAAAGTCTCTCTGGTATATTTTCAGTAAACTAACAAATAAAAGCAAAGGAGCTAACAAATTTCCTACAGTTTAACTATTATAGTAACATCCGCTTGATAAACACCGGGAAGCTGTACTCGACATTAACTTAATATGTAGCAACCAGTAATTAATAGTAAGATTCAATAAATATGTTTGTATAAATATTGTTGGAATAAATATTAACCAAACTTAAATGCATACATGTCTTGAGTATTCGGGAAGGAAATCATATTATAATCGTCCACAGTCACCATAATTTCCTTTCATCTCATTTTTGCTTGCAGTTTCTCTTCTTTAAATCCATCTAAGAAGCTTGATGTCGCTAGAAATGAAATCATGCATTAGTTGACTTGCAAAAGAAGGAGAAAGAATAAAAACACATAAGTTATAAAGAAGTGTACAGTTCACTTACAGATTGCCTTTAGAACATTGGCTAATAAAGTTTCACCATCAAAATCTTCCTTCTGCATTAAAGTTAAGGATGGTAACAGTTCATCAACTAAGGGTCGTAAGGACCGGAGGTTTCCGGCTATACCAACTTGTTTGAAGAATCCAACTCTCAAAAGAACGAATATCAAACCCAAGAAAAGTACGCCAAATAGAATCAACACTTTTTTCAGCTTGAATTTGTGGACTGGTTTTGCTGTCGTAGGAGCCGGTTGTCCGTATGTCGGTTTAGGAGTGCCGTAAGAATTTGAAGGTGGTGGTGATCCGTAGGAACCTTTGGTGGGCGATCCATAAGAGCTTGAAGGCGGTGGCGATCCATAAGACTTGAAGGTGCGATCGTCGAGCTGAAGGTGATCGTACAGCTTGAAGGTGGAGGCGATCCGTACGAGCTTGAAGGTGGTGGCGATCCATACGCTGTGAGCGTAGGTGTGGTGATCCGTAGGAACTTGAAGGTGGTGGCGATCCGTACGAGCTTGAAGGTGGTGGTGATCCGTAGGAACTTGAAGGTGGTGGTGATCCGTACGAGCTTGAAGGTGGTGGGTGGCGATCCATACGAGCTTGAAGGCATTGGGAGGTGGAGGTGCACCGTGAACTACGGCATTGTCGGAGGTGGAGGTGACCGTATGAACTGACGGTTGTCGGGGGTGAGGTGCACCGTATGAACTAGACGGCATTGTCGGAGGTGGAGGTGCACCGTATGAACTAGACGGCATTGTCGGAGGTTGTGGTGCGCCATACGAGCTTATAGGGGACATTGTGTCAAAGGATGCTGACTTTGACGTTTGTTGGGGTCCTTGATAAGAATTCGAAGGTTGCTGAGGTGCATCATAAGTATTTGAAGGCTGCTGAGGATTTTCATACGCGTTTGAAGGCTGCTGAGATCCCCAATTAGAGTCTGCATTTTGTTGTGATCCCTCGTATGCATTTGACGACGGCCCCCAATCAGAGTTTGAAGATTGTTGCGACCCTTCATACGATTTTGATGGCCGTTGACGTCCCCAATTTGAATTTACAGATTGCTGTGATCCATCATATGAATTTACGGACTGCTGATTTCCAAAATTTGAATTTACAGGTTGTTGTGATGCATCATATGAATTTGCGGACTGTTGGTTTCCAAAATTTGAATTTACAGATTGCTGTGATGCATCATAAGAATTTGCGGACTGTTGGTTTGCAACATTTGAATTTACAGCTTGTTGTGATGCATCATATGAATTTGCGGACTGTTGGTTTCCAAAATTTGAATTTACAGCTTGTTGTGATTCATCGTAGGAATGTACCGACTGCTGACTTCCAAAATTTGAATCAACAGCTTGTTGTGATCCATCATAGGAATTTGCCGACTGTTGATTTCCAAAATTTGAATTTACGGGTTGTTGTGATGCATCATAGGAATTTTCCGACTGTTGGTTTCCGAAATTTGAATCTACAGTCTGTTGTGCACCTTCGTACGAAGCTTGTTGAGCTACATTGGGACCCGATGGTGACACAGCATCATAAGAGCCCGATAAAGAACCACCTCCGTTGGAATCATGCATTATTGGAGAACCACTTGAATCCGGTTGGGATGATCCGCCGTAAGGACCCACTGGAGTTGCATCATAAACGTGCACATTATCGGATGCGCCTGCATTGTGTGAACTCGAAGCTTGAGGGAAGCCAGCAGAGTCTAAACAGATAAGAAAGCACCAATGATTTCATCATTACTCAATGAAAATTGTTAAAAGTTGACCTACCAGAATAAGTTGGCGTATCCATTTGTAAAATTCTTTTCCGAAGCGCACCATTTTTACGCCGTCTTAATTTACGCTTTTGCGAATGACTTTTTCCTGCTTTTCCATTTTGTTCGGGATTAATTCCGTCGGTAGGCCTGTTATCATTGTAATTATATGGTGAGACATACGACATGACTGGACTATTGCTCTCTGAGTCATACACCACAGGAAGACTCCTGAAAACCTTTTGCTCCTCAGTTTTTAGCTCATTTTCCGTAGGATAACTCAACTTGGTATTGTTTTCCGAACACTTCACTTCTACTACCACAAAAAGTACAGCCACTAATAATGTAAAAACACTCCAGAGAGGATTCACCGCCATTGTAACCCCCGGAAAATACGCCTGGAACCTTGAACACCTTACAATATCCTACTTGAAATGTCCATTTGTTGAAAAACAGCACCACAGAAGAAACTCCAAGCCACTGTGAAATCAGCCCTGTTCATAAAGATACTGCTTAAAAAGTATGTCATCACAGTGAAAAGCTCATTGACATTCCTCCTTCAAGCTGGTAATGAAACGATTACGATGCGCCATGATAACGGTTATTTAGCATTTGCATGCATAAAGCCCTCAACGCTTTGGCTATACCTAGCTTCGATATTTCCTTTTATGATGAGATTTCCAAAGCCTTTTCTGACTTTTCCGCTTCTAGTAAATGCTAATTGGATGGCTGTGGCTACTTTAAATCAAACCTTTTCGTTTCATTTTCCACCTCGTTTGCTAAAAGCTGATTCATACAAATTCAATTTCCTTCGATATTTCAAAACCCATGTAGTATCATATTCTTCATATTTCAAAATGATCTGTTCAATAATTCATGTTCAAAGGTGCCATGAACAAGCGTGTTTTCAGTTTCATGATTTCCTTCGAACGAATATCTGTGTGGAGCGTCATCTTTTTAAAAGTTATTCCCCATCAAACAAGTAGTTTAGGTGTTTAATAAAATATCTACAACTTGAATGTCGTTGCACTATGTGCTAAATCAACTGTGGGCAACCCAAACAAAGTTTAGCTTAAAACTCCATGAATAATGCATCAACTGAAACCTGACCTGTTGACGGGGTTTCGGAAGCCTGCAACAAATGCAAGGCAAATAGTTGCGATTCAGTTGGATGAAAAATATACTTTACAAATGTTTTGAGGCTAAGGACGCAGTAAAAACCCTAAATATTTCATGTTGCGCGTTCTTCATTCATCATCGCGTAAAGATGATCTTAACCATTTAGGTACTTAACCTGAAAAACATACTCTCAGCTCTGTAAAACGAGTATCCAATGCCTCTTTAAAGTTGTCCAGTTTTTATCAAATTTTTGTGAATTATTTTAATGAAAACTACCAATTTGGCAAACAGATATAACGGTTATATTATATAACCGTATCCAAAACCACTCATGAATATTAATGTTCCAAATGATCATTGCGTTTGAATACTGAATTCCACCACAAAAATGTTCTCATGCACAACGTTGACAATGTTTATTATCCGAATTTAATTGTTAAAGGGAATACATGACACTATAGCAATTTAACAGCGACTACGTTGCAATGTAATCTACTATTTTTATGAATTACAGCTTTACATAGTTTTGGTCCCATGTTTTCCAGCTGATTTGGTCCTCTTCGTTTCTCAATTACGATTGTTCCGAGAGTTTAAGTACGTTAAGTTAGTGTTTGTTAAAACTAGTTTATATATTTAACATCAAAATATGTAACTCAGCATACAATATAGTCAGTCGAAACACGACAGTAAATTTCCAGTCGCAAAAGCAGGTAGCCCACTATGGTTTTACTAGAAGCAACACCTCAACATTTTGGAGCGTCGAGATTGAAGCATAAATTGTTATTTAGTTTAATAGAACATCGTTGTCATAGTATTTACATGTTGGGCAACATTAAGACCCAACAAAAATGACTTTGAATGAATAACTAATATAGTATGTATTTGATTATCTTTTTTGAATGACTTTGTTACACATTATGTATTGTCTAATTGCTTTGGTACTACGAGTTACTACGTATTAATTTAGATGAATAAGATGGATGGGCTGGACAAGAGACTAATAAACATCAACATGATGTTTTTCGATACTTAAGATAAGATAAAAGATTGTGAACATATTAGGGTTTCATGATTGATAATGATTATGATAGTTAATCTTGGTCCCAATGTTGGAGTTCTACACTCAGCATGCCGAGAAATAATTACTCGGTTTTGCTTGGGAACAGGTAAATATACTAGTAGACTACTTGTATTCTATTACAAAAGTCTTTATTATATGACGATATTAGCTAGACGCAGAAAGCTAGAATTGATTAATAGATAGATTCACTACACCATGTTTGCCAACAAACATCATCATTTATCTATGCGCTGGTTTTTGGTGAGAAGTACTTTGTAATATGTTAAAATGGAACTTTGGTCCACCATGTTATCACTATCTACCGTTTGATCCCAGTTGTGGACTGATTAGCTATCCGTTCTTCTAAAATGTGATATAGAATAACACCTAAACCGCGCTTGGAATGCAAACCTGAATATTAAATCCTCTAAACAGCCTGCTAATAATATAGGTTTCGTAGAGGAAATTCATTCTATATATGTTACTACGTATAACAGTTGTACCCTTCCAAACTAATCTGTAGGAATTTAGTTATTTGATTTAAAATTTAAAGTATGCAAAGCTTCCTGTTTCTAAACTCTAAATAGCACCGCTAGGAGCATGTTTACTGACTTCAACTTTGAATTACGCCGTTACGATTGTTAACGCGACAAATATAATATTGAATATATGAACGTTAGCACATTAAATGTACTTATACATTTTGCTATGTCTATTTTGACTCTTCAGCACAAAAAGAACTGGGCTTGACCCAGCAAGAACTACATTGTTTAGCGAAACTTCATGTGAGAGACAGCGTTACTCAAGTAGTTGACTTCTAATTGCAGCTGCATCACTGCTCTGTCTAACTTGTCGGCTGAGTCAAGGATCTCAATACTTTGGGTGAATGGATCGAATCTTATTTCGTAAGGTCGTGACATGCACTCTGCAACCCAGCGTCTACATTTCAATATAATAAATAAAAATTTGTATTTAGTACCAGTTCCAATAAATAATCATCATACGTTTAAAAAGACAATTTACCTAAATTTTTCTTGAACATCAGAGAAACTGTCAGCAACAAAGTAAATATCTTGATAATCCTGATCCTGGTAGGCTTGCACAGCAGTCAACTTCGGATCGAAATTTCTATGCTCAGGTTTATCCGACAAGGAATGTTCCAGTTCTCCGTAACTACTTAGCAAACCTGCCCCGTATGCCTTGGTAATTCCATTCTCTTTACATAGCCCAAACTCCACAGTGAACCAGTAGAGCTATAATTATGCAAACATTTTAATTACACCAAGTAAAAATTGTATAATGGGGCAATGAAAGACGGTCGTCAAAATTTGATCAAGTTACAGTTGAAAACTTTTCAATTTCCTCATCCGTAGCCCCTAGAGATGCGAGGCCAAGTTCCTGAGAAAATTGTGCAAATGTGGGGTCAACTAGCATCGGAACGTGACCAAGTAACTCGTGAATGCAGTCACTGGAAATAAGCTTGTTATAATTATTCATATCACATTGAAAGTTGGTTCATTATAAAGGGTTTAGCAGTCTTTACTTACGGTTCTGGAGAGTGATCCGGGGAAGAACTATGCCGAACATATTGAGTACACTGGAACACCCTAAATGCTAAACTAGCTAGGAAATCCCTTGCGGTAAGGAGACCTGCTGCAGGGCGCAGAGTAAAACCAGTGCGCCCTATAAAGTGCAAAAACATTTCATTTACCTTAAGCGCCAGTAATTTAATAATTTTTAATCCTAGAAAAATAGAAATTGGAATGATTTCTCACGTCGTAGAAAGTTTGAGATATCTTCCAATTGAGGAATGTCATCGGGCCCATAACCAATTTCCTTTTGAAGCAGTGTAATTGCGTCAATAAACTGCTTACATGCATGACTTTTCATTAGTGCAGCAACTTTATTAAATACATGACCCCAAGTTGCGATCTCGTTCTTTTGGTAAACGACCCTTGGTATTGGATCTCCGCTGGGAAGAAAAGAGTAAATTGAGAATGCATAAATTTACGTATTGACTGCATTTAAAGAGTTTTAGCGCTGTATTACTGCTTAAAATCAAAAGCGATATCAGCAATCATTTTCCTTCGAGCCCTATAGTTCTTGTCAGCAAATCCAGGATGGTCCATATCCAAATCTGGCTCAAATTTTGTCATCAAGTGATTACATTGGTCAAGTTCGGATATGTGACGAGGATACCATGACTCTTTAGAAATATTAAAGACAAAATGCACACATGAATTGTTTGGTTTTACTATTTTGTCTAAAACAATTAAAAAGACCATTCCTACCCTTTACAATGTGACCTTGCGTGGAAATAACGTTGACCAAGGAAACATTAGTATTCACACGAAGTGCTCGTAGTAGTCCAATTAGACTAGACCATGGGATTTGCATTTTAAGTAGAACATCAAATTGACAATTTTGTTCTCGGGATGGGCGAGACTCCATGTGAACAACAGACCCTTTGTTTTCCTATTGTGTTTGTATTTGGTTTCAAAAGATGTTTGTAATAAAAATTTAAGAAATTTAAAATTGGCATCTTACATCGATCGTCTTTAAAATGTTGACTAATGAAACCATTCCATCCTTCAATGTTAGAATAATAGTTGCTTCTTCATGGTCCTTTTCCTCAACCGATTTTGACTTCTGTTTGAGTATTAGTGGCTCCCCTTTTTCAGCAGAAGCTCCGGGTTCGTCGGACGGTTCCTCTTCTAAGGTGGATGAAACAATGATGGTATCATCATCCACCAAAATGAGGTCATCCTCAGATAATTCTGAATCCCTAGACAACTGTCGAATTTCTTGCAACCAAGTTCTCTTATTCTCCTTGTTTAACTGGGTTTCGAAACGTGCGTCCCCAACCAGTGAGCGGCGTCGAGATGAATATCCATTCTGAATATATGTAATGTATTAATTGGAATTAAATTGTGAAAAAAATCCCCCAAAAAATACAATCTTGTTAACTCAACAGTTTTCCAAATTTCATTGAGTTCTGGAATATTTCATTGCTGACATATTAATGCACAATCATTTTTTTATATGAAAACCCTGTTTAATTTTTGATCTAACTGCATTATTTGAAAATTCGTATATTGTGCAATTTTAGTTGTGATTAAATGACCTATCAAGTGACAAGCGCTGAATTACTCCATACTACCATCATTCCAAAGAGAATGGGGTGAGGGTGCTGGACACTTTTGGGGCATTGTGAAACTTGAAAACTTCAAAGGATTTGCTTCGTGTAAATTCCGTTTTATTTTACAGCTTCCCCACCCAGTCCTTATTACAGCAATATTTTTGTGTTCTGATAGATTTATTCAGGAAATAAATTTAAAAAATCAAACTTACCTCGATGCTGTATGATTTTTTAATCGCAAAGCGTTCCCGATTTTTCCGACTTGCGACTATCATGTTACTGCTATCTTCCCTCTTTAGTTCAGCCGTAGTGCTGGTTGAAGTTGCACAACTGGAACTTTCAGTTTCTTTAGCCCGAAGCTGCACACTATGTGCGCCTGAATTCAAACCAGAAACATCGACAAATTTGTCAAACTGCGAAATGAGGGATTCCGAAGGTTCAAAAATGGGACCGGGTTTATGGGAGTAGTTCAACAATCCAAATTTAACAAACTCCAGCTTTCATCCGTTAACAAACTTATTTTTACGATAAATGTAATTTCGAAGGATTTATCTTAGCGACACAAATCAGTGTGCAATGATGAAAGAACCTCAATGAATGAAACCAAAGAGTGGCAAGCATTGGTTTTTAAGCAAGTGTGTAGAGATTTCGAGTGCTTGAATGAAATACAATATGTTCAGGTAATGATTTACAAGCGCTCGTAGGGGAGAGAAAGTCTTGAGAGACTGGTGGTTTGTACCTTGGTGGAGCAGGACAGTGAACTGAATGAATCATCCTGGAAGAATAAGAGTATCATCTGAAAGTCCCTTGAAATTCATTCTTCCACACCAACGGAGTAATCTTTGGGTTCTCCAGCGGAGAAGAAAAGTGGGGTGAAAGTTGCGTTGAACTGAACACATATGAGAAAGGCTTCAATAGTAGTTAAACAGTAGGCCAATGGGTTTTGTTTGACAATAAGAAGATAGTGGGCTTGAACTACCATATATTTCAATGACCGCTTATTCTTTATATGGTTGTAACGTTATCATAGCTAGAAACCCCCATGAGTATAAAGGGCGCATCTAAGATTGTGATGATAAGTACGAAAGAACCCACCACTAGTTACGTCACTACAAACTTAATACGCATTAACAAAAAAAGTGGGAGAAATACCTCTCTTAAATGATGTTATGATTCAAGTCACCCCATTTTGAGCGGTGTTTGATATGACTAATTTTATCTGAAATCTCTGTCGTATTATTTGTTGATAGAAGTGCTTAAGAGCCCGTCTACTTCTTAAAGTTCATTTGAGAAGTTCAAGAGGTTAAAACAACGGATTAGCTGAAGAGTGGGACAAATTGCCTCCGGTTATAGGGAGGGAGATTAGTGCTTACGTCAAATGCACTGGTCATTAATGTATAGTAGATGTGCGTATACTTCACCTCAATTCATGAACTGTAGATACGGTGGTGAATTTGCTATCATTGCATGAATAAGAAAGTACATAAATATATCAGAAAAAATAACTTCATCATCATCAAGAATCACAGATTTCAATGGACGTGAAAACGACAAACACGGGCATTTCCTCCGTTTCACTTTTAAGATGAAATGAATTTAGATGGACGCTAGATGTATGCACGTATGTGCTAATGCCATCCGGTGCACTGAAAATAAGATTGATGATGAAAACTACATCTTCCACCACTTTCCTTTGCTTGTGCTAACTAAAACCATTTTCATGTTAACTTTCTAATGCCTCCACAAGTCTTGCATCCCAATAGGGTTTGGAAAGCACACATTGGCCAAAGACAGATCAGGTCTGTACACTTTCTCTACTCTGATGGATGGAAGGGATGGGTTGAATATTAAGCAAGCAACTTGGTGCAAAAAAATGTCACGAAAATTATGTTACTAATACTAGCTCTTGTTTTGTAATTTTCTCCAGGTTTTTGTTAAACCCAATTGATAATATCATATATTTTGAACAATGCAACAAATAAAGCAATAACGTCTGCATCTATTTTCGTTTTGAGCTCAACTCAATTTCCTCATCCCTTCAGCCTCAGGCCACCAATCGAAGTCTGGGGAGAAAGCGTGGGATTGCTCAACCTTTGTTATTTTCATGTACTGATTGTTTCCTTTGCAAACATGTGAAAACCTGCTCTAGGCAGTTCCGCTCCTTTCAAGATGGTTGCTGTTTTTTTGGGGGTAATAATTGAAATTAAACCGATTATCAGCCCACTTTCTTCGAAGCTGAAGTTGTTACGAGTTTGCTCACCTACAGGAAATTGAAGATTAGTGTACACACAGGGAGGTGTGTAAATAAGCCAAGTTTACATGTGAGTGGGTTAGTTTATGCAAATATGGGTTTCGAAGTATACTATATTTCGACATGAGGTTTTTTCAACACTAATCAAATAGTTCTTTGATTATTCTCCAAAATCAGTCAAAAATAGAACTTCATTATGTTTCAAATCTTACTAAGGATGAAACCGAGTTGTGGTATATTTTAAAGAAACAATTTCAAATTGGTTCTTTAAACATCCGTTTTCCTATTAAAACAGTAGGCTCTCAATACAACCGTGGTAAAAATGGTCACTTCGACCTTTAAAGGCAGATTGATGAAGTAGCCAGCTCTCTGTTGAGTTCAGGCAGACTAAAAATGATTTTCATGTAGCACAACCCTAATATCTTACAGACTCGCATGCCAATGACTTTTGAACAAGTTTATAGTAGCATACCACTCTCCTTGGGCTGGATAAGATGCGTAGGCGGTTCACTAGTGAAATTTTATGTTGATATTCAAGTACATTTACCAAAGAAAAATGAAGCCATCAACCAGTGCCTCAGAGGCATAACGTATCTATACATATATAAGCCTATCAATTTATTCTCTTGTGTAAATCACGGGGCTAAGTGAAGACAAAAAATTCCTTCATCTCACAATGCAACGCAACGTACAAAAGCAGATGCCAGCAACACTGCCTTTACTTGTTGGACGCATTCTTCACATGTATAGTACAACATGATGCCTTTGTACTTTTAGGTTGCAAGCTGGTGGATGAAATCGGTGAACCATTTAGCGGACTCTTAACTACTTCCGCTCACTTCAGAAAGAACACAATGCGCCTTCCTCTAGGGGAGAAAGTCTTCCTTTTTGCCCAACTCTCGATGAAATTTACAAAGGTTTAGCCAACGATATTTCGGCCTTGCTTCCAGCAACTCCATGATTATTTATTGTCAGTTACTGGAGATTATTGAAATTTTCGGTTCTTTGCATTACTCAATCAATGGCTGCGTACGGTTCACAATGCAAAATGAAGTAGGTAGCGTTAAGCACATAAAAATTCCTTAGATAAAATCTTGAATTAATGTTACGGAAATCTCAATAAAATTCCATTCAGAGTTTAAAAAACTATGGGGGGTGTTGTAAGATGGTCAAATGCTAGAAATGGGATTGGTATCCAAATCGATTTTATCAAAAGAAGTTTATTTAAGTATAAACCACATAAAAATAACCGCCTTCAAATCAATGGGTAAAATTTGTACGAAGTAAATGACGCAGTATTGTTCATCTCGTCAATAATAGTGAAAGTACTTGTACTAGATTTTCAGTTCCTGGTTGGATAGTAGATAAATCTAGAAACGATTCCTTTTGGGGAGATGGAATTGGTGAACCATTTAAAAGACTTTTAACGATTTCCGTTCTTCCCTAAAAGGATTATAATGGGTCTTCCCTCATTTATAGCTGAATGCTAGACAAATGATATATTCGTTCCAGTTCCACCCATGTGGAGTTTCAAGCCACTACGAATTTTCATCTTCATTCACATATCACTGCCACTATCTTTCTATTGTAATACCGCATAATTTTCAAATTGCTTTGAACACTCACCATCTCAAGATACATTTGGTTAAAAGTACTGTAAGTGAAATGGGGTTAAAATGCAGTGGAGGCTTTGTCTCAACACTTGCCGATTTGCGGCGCAGTAACTCGAGTGCAGTTTTCATGAAAAGAAATTATATTCAAAAGTATTGTTGAATGCGAAAAATGTTAGAATTTATTTTGAAAATTGTAAATTTATTTCATGGGAATATAACATCTTGAAACAATAATAGAAGTGACAAAGCCCAAATGAAGCCGTCAATTATATTGCTGGAAATCCCGTCATCATGTATTCCTCATCTTCCTCGTCTTCCCATAATAAAAGTGTGATATGTATAGTATTGAAATATGTATTCGTAGCAAGATGCAAGTCATCTCATTGTCAGTATACAATTATACAAAAAATATTGATAAAGAAGTTATAGCAAGAAACTAAAAGGGGGTTAGTAGCAGCAGCAAAATGTAAAACAAAGGCAGCAGCATTAACTTTCTTACACACGCCATTCAGTAGGACTAGACTGGAATGAATCAGCTTGCTACGATCCAGTAAGATTGTTACTGGTTATACAAGGAATAATAAAATATTAAAGCATACTAGTTTTCCCATATCTATAAGGGCGCTTCACAATAAGCCTAAAACACAGCGACAACACGTCATTTAGTTAACCTAAGAAAAACTGTTAGTTGACGAGTATCGTAAATCATAAAATCTACATCGTGTACAAGTAAGTACGGCAGAAACTAGCGAAATTTCATGTGCGAGACGGCATTGCTAAGGTAGTTCACTTCGAGCTGGAGTTGCATTACTGCCTTGTCCAATTTGTCTGCAGAGTCAAGAATCTCAATGTTTTGGGTGAATGGGTCGTATCTGATCTCGTATGGTCTTGACATGAATTCTGCTACCCATCGTCTGAAATAGTTTTGCAATGTTATATAAGCACATACATGTAAAATAATCAGGGTCACAAATGACATCGATCATCAAACCATTGTGAATTTCCAGTCACGAATGTAAAGCCTTACCTAAACTTTTCCTTTGCATCAGTAAAACTTTCGGCAACAAAGTAAACATCTTGATAGTCTTGATCTTGATAGGGTTGCACGGCGGTGACCTTCGGATCGAAATTGCGATGCTCTGGCTTATCTGACAAGGCATGCTCGAGCTCTCCAAAACTGCTCATTAACCCTGCACCATAGGCCTTCGTGATTCCATTTTCCTTGCAGAGCCCAAACTCAACCGTAAACCAGTACACCTGGTGCATTGAAATGAAATTATAATTGGATGCGATAAATCTTGATTCCTTTAAATTTCACTCTAATTCATGAAGACTTACAGTTGAGAACTGTTCAATTTCCTCATCTGTTGCTCCAAGTGAAGCTAAACCCAACTCTTGGGAAAACTGTGCAAATGTCGGATCAGCAAGCATAGGAACATGACCAAGTAGCTCGTGAATGCAGTCGCTATTATTAAAAGTATGAAAAGGTCACCTCAACAACTTGAGTTCACATCCCAATCGCATAATCTTCTCAACTACGCAATAAATGCAGCATAACAACCATTTTCACTTACGGCTCAGGAGAGTGATCCGGTGAGGAAGCGTGGCGAACGTATTGAGTACACTGGAACACCCTAAAAGCCAAACTAGCAAGGAAATCTCTTGCTGAGAGAAGACCGGCAGCAGGTCGTAATGTGAATCCGGTTCGGCCTAAATACAAACGAAATGAGAGCTCCTTTTGAGTACTTAAAATTACTCGGCCCCACCACCTTTGACTTTCACTCTCTCACAATCAGCAGATGGTCAATAGCAAAAGTGTTTTATAGCCATCAAAGCATCAAATCCTTTATCAGGAAGCATTGATTGCTTTTTACATTATCATAATCTGTCCATCACCACACCCATCTCATCTTTGAAGAGAAGTAATAAAACGTACGTTTCAGGAAATTGGATACGTCGTCAAGTTGTGGAATGTTGTCGGGTCGGTAGCCAACTTCCCTTTGAAGGAGTCTAAATGCATCCGCGTACTGTTTACAGGCATGGCTTGACAGTAAGGAGACAACCTTATTGAAAACGTGACGCCATGTTTCGATTTCCCAGTCATGATATTCAACTCTTGGAATAGGGTCCCCACTACAAAAAAAAATTGCGAAGGGATCTAGTTTATAACCAAGCCCAGGTTTATTTTCATTCTTTGTTTTCCATTTTGATTAATACAATTTGTAGTCAAATGCAATATCCGCAATCATCTTCCTCCTGGCCCGATATGACTGATCAGAGAAGCCGGGATGATTCATGTCCAAATCTGGCTCAAACTTTGTCATCAAATGGTTGCATAAGTCGAGGTCGGAAATGTGACGAGGAAACCATTGTTCTAGTAGTTAAATTCAGGTTCAACCTCTTAGTTTGCTTAAGCTTATAAAAAATGCGATGCAATGAGTAAAGCTGGCATTTCATTAAGTTACCTTTCACAATTGTGCTGTGAGTAGATACAACATTGACCACATGTATGGCAGGATTGTGTCTTAAAGTTTTAAGCAGTTGGGCCAAGTCAGACCATTTAATTTTCATTTTCACGAGAACATCAAATTGGCAGACTTCTTCCCGTGAAGGTCGAGATTCCATGTGGACCACAACACCTTTACCTTCCTGATCAGACAAGAGACATGTGTGTAGTTTTTGGCAAGCGTGGAGCATTAAAAATATGTAGTCTCAATTCATGTGTGACAGAGTATAGATATTGTATGCTTTCGGTATATGTATGTCATTAATTTAGCATCTTTTTCTTTTTAGCAAGCTTAAACTTAAAGCAACTTACGTCAATGGTCTTGAGAATAGAAGTGAGTTCCATCATGTTGTTTTTAAGGCTTAGAACAAGAGTCGCTTCTTCCTGCTCTTTCTCTTCCACTTTAGACTTTACATTGGCGTGGGCTTTGGGCTTTCGACTTTCTTCTGGCTCCTCAGAAATCCCAGCCTCAAATCCACTATTTCCTGTGGTCAGAGAACTCGAGTTCTTAATCACAATTAATCCATCGCTCAGACCTGACAACTCTTCAGGTGCATCCTGCAACCAGTTTTGTTGGTTTTCCTCGACAAGAGAACGTCGTTGAGAGGGGTAAGTGTTTTCAATCATGTCTGTCCAGCAAAGGTTGTCCTTGAAGGTAAAAAGAATTCCATTGAATACTCCATAATTATAAATATACTGGAAAAATAACAAACCGTAATCTTTGGACTGTCCTCAACATAGCACGCTACTACCACTAACCATTACGGAAACGCTATATACTATAGAGAAATATCTTTTAATTTTTATGCGTATTAATGATTTCAATGGCAGCTTAATGAATGAGCGGTATCTTTTAGCTCAATTCAATCATTTATATATTCATTATAAAACTGCTCCATAACCTTTCCCAAAATGTTAAAAAATATTATGATACGTAATAATACGTCAGCGATTCATTCATTGTCAGTTGAAAATATTTATCCTTGTTCCTTCCTGAAGGTCACCAAGTACATTTCCCAATGGAATGATTTTTGTTTATAGCTAAATACCTCATTAATGCATGTTTACGTACTTTTATGAGCATATGTGATCGGCTTCTTTAGCTTCTCAAATATAAACACAATATAATATTATACAGATCCTATTTTAGGAAGATTAATTCATGTCGATGCTGAAATATGATGCATACATAAATGTTTACTACTTTGTACACAACAGAGTGTCCTTTGATCACTTGTCTGGAAAGTAAACATGTATTCAACAAGTTTATCCTCTAGCAATGCTTCAATATTTGATTAGACTCCTTTTCTATCGGGTGATGTTAAAACGGAATAGGTTAAGTCAAATATGGCCTATTTAGGAACAAAGGTGATGCAAAGATGAAAATGAGGATGGAGACAACTAGAACTAGTATCATCTTGCTACGAATGAGCCAGCATTTTCTACGTGTTCGACAGTCAAATTCAATTTTCTCAAAATCAATTACGTGTTGATTCTATAAAAATCAATCTTGTAGGAGCCCTCTCATCTCTATTGGAAGTATTTTGTTTCAAAGCGGGTAAAGACCCAGGGGAATATTGAATTAATTTTCCATTTTCATGCAAGATCAGAAAAAAAGGAGAGTCGACAAATGGAAGCTGCTTAAACTTTCCAAGATGAAACGCTCCCTTCTTTTCACATCAAAAGGAATCTAGCATTGCATATTGTATGAAATAGCCCGAGAAGCAAAGACTCCACGAATACCAATGCAATAGTAAAAGATACAGAGCCTAGAGGAGTGATGATAGATTCTCAACTGTGCATTTCTTGATAATATCAGAAAGAAGTTTCTTACCTCGGTGCTGTACGATTTCTTGATCGGAAACCCTTCCTTTGTGCCTTTGTTATTTGCCACGATCATATTTAGGTCTTTTATACGATACGCACGTTTTCAATTTGTTAATAAACACTTTTTTTAATAGGATACAGTACTTTCAACTCAAAGTTCCTTGATGGATTTGCACAGCGCTAGAAATTTAAACCGTTTTCAACACTCAAAGCTCCGGTTCCACTACTCTAAACGGATTTGTGCAACAGTTTAGTCACCCAAAAAATAAAAACATTAGCTAATATATTTTATAATCACGGTCCAGAAACTCTTTAATCCTGCCACTTGTTCATTTGCATATGAAAATCCGATGCAAGAACGTTTCTATCAAAAGCTTAATCGCCACACAATCGTCTTCACAACTACTTATCGATCGCCCAATTCAAATTTAATGAAGTGAGACAAAATGCTCTCCATTTTATAGCTCGTCTACTTGATTTAAGCAGTGCACAAACAGAAGATTTTTATATAATCCTCATTATCATGTACTGCGTAACGTGGTGGTGGGTTGGATTGTAAATAATTTTAATCCGTAAGACATCCCCGACGCAATGACTAGGTTATGTATGTATTCACTAAATCTTTAAAAATAAAACGAGTCAATTGATGCAAAAAGCGTATGTAATTGATGATTTGTAGCGTCTGCACTGCGAAATATGATGACGAAAAATACGAACTACAAACCCACGTATCACTAATATTGCTCTATAGTTGCAACTACAAAAAATACAGGGGTTATAAACTCAAACCTGATCTGATCTCCTGCTGCATAGCAAAGCATGATTGGTACTTAACCGCTCCTCTCTGTTTCTAATCATGTATTTACTGAGATTTGCTACTGGGACAAATAATACTGTGAAGGTTAAGAGTGTTATCATTTTCGCCATTTCTTTCCTTAATTAGGTCAAGAGTCATATCATGCTTTTGCCGCATCGCATCTCATTGATTCCTTTTGTGCATTTAAAGAGTAAGGTGAAATATTTATAAGAAACATGTACAATTTACATGTCACAATCCAATTTATTACCTCCAAAAATAATTCATGGTGGAATAGTAGGTATTTTTTTTGAATAAACATTAGTAAACTTGTTCTGAACATTTATTCATGCAATGGGAATGTTAGCTCAATTTATGTGAAATGAATGGACTAATAAGTAAACAAATTGTGATTGATTGATTTCTCAAAGCCGGCGTAAAAACGCTGTCACAACTGAGGCTATTCAAAATTATTCGTCTTATTGTCGCTACATCATATCTCACGTGAACGTGTTGTGTTCTATTCTAACAAACACAAGAAGTGTGTTATGAAAATGCTATTCATCCAGCTTTTGGTACAGTTTTGCATTGCTCGCTTCCCTGTCATGATTTGTGCTAAAAGCTTTCCGGTGTCTCTGGTCTCTTTCTCATCAACTCTGGATAGAAGTTGAAAAATGAATGTTGAAGAAAAAGTGAACCACCTTGGAGAATAAAAGCCTTTACGTCACACAGACCTTTGATACGCCTACGTCTTTTGTATCAATGAAAGTGGTCTTTTCCTGCCTTTTGCATTTGAATGGTGAAAATGATTCAACTTTGAAATGCAATAACAATTGCCACTTGGAGATCAAAGGCTCTCTGATAGTTTTGTTCTGTGTGAGCAAAGGAGAGTGAAAAACGTTATCTGATGCTATTGGGCTTTTACTGGAGAAAAGCAGAGCAGAGATTCATAAGAAAACGTTTAGTTTGTTTACGACACTTCATTTCATGGTGCTTATTGCACAGAGACTCTAAGCATATAGCACTGGTACAAATACCAAATGACATTCCTTCAAGATTTGGATTTTAATCTACTTGATGTTTGATGTCGATAGATTCTATAGTTATGTGTGTATTCCTTTCATATTATGTAACTTCCTTGAAGATTTTGTGACAAGCAATAAGGGTCATATTACGATATTCAGAACAAGTAAACTGAAAAATGTATCCAATCTGGACAAACATCAAAAGCAAACTACCCAGTTCCTATTTCCTAGTTGTAGTTATACAAACTACGTCACAATCTACCTTGAATGTATCGTATTGTCTAAGCTGAAAATTTTAATTGGTTTTAAAGTTCATTGTATGTACAATTGTGTCTGATTTCAAATCTAGAAAGAAACTAACGTCATCTCTTTATGTCAGCCTTAACATTTAGTCCACGAGGAAATGGAGAGTTGTAATTATATCCGTTACTTAGAAATAGAAAGCAATTTTCGTAATGCCATTTCTATAATATAAGTGAGGAAGAAGAAAAGCAGACCATTAATAAATGTTTATATGACATTTTGAACCAATTAAATTACGTTGTTCTCCCAAGTGCACATTATAGACGCATGCATAGTTGTTTACACTCTTGTCCTAGAGATGAAAAAAAAATTATTTGAGTTCCAATCCGGTTTTTGTTTACACTCTTACTGGCTACCAACTTGCGTCAGAGAGCGTCGAGTTGCCAACCAAGGCTTGATCTAGATAGCCTGAGGCTAGTGTAGGGAAAGCTGGTTGAGCATATTACATAGTTGGGTTGTAATTGAAAACCCGAATTTTTACATTTGCCCGAAAAAACTATAACGTTAGTAAATTCGAGGAACTGAACATATTTACGTATTGAACATGTTTTTAATTAAAATAGTTTATTGGGCAGGCAGAATGATGCAAGAGAAGAAGAATGATTTTAAAACATTTTCATATCGCACTATTTTATTTTAATTGGTGGGTTGGCTATGGATGCACATACTATTAGTAGAAAACTAAGAAAATATAGATATAAATGTTAATAGCAACTTTATTTCTAAATATAATGGCATAACACGTTTTTGTCACTATCTACAACATTGATAAACTTACGTTAGACTATTTTGTGTCCAAACTGCATTTCAACCTTGAATCAGTTGGTGTTTTTATTGGACTTCAAGATTTGGCTGAGGCGGTATTAAGCACTATCGCAAGAAGAACGGATAAGACTTAATCCTCAGATGGGATTTTGCTCTTCGATGCATCACTTGGGATCTTGACATAATAACCTAGAAAACGGAGATGTTTATCCACAACAAAAGTCATCCTGACTCGCATACGCTCACTAGTTCGTTCGTGCTGCCACCTTTAACCTTTGGCCTTCAAGACCATCTGGAACAATCAACGAGTACATAAAGTACACTTTATTTATACACAATTATCTGCCATCGTTCATCACACAGCAAGTTACAAATTGTATTCTTTCTTGTTGCGAGCTCATAACTCATTTTTAGGTTGTCTACTGTTGTCTACGTATTGAAGGCATTTTCGAATGAAAAATGCTAAATACAACCAAGGCCTCAACGACTGAGCTCCTTGTCCAATTTCTTGCAAACCCATTTTCACTTCGTCTTACGAGAGAAAAGTTAATTGATTTCTGAATTCATCCGATTAGTAAAGGATTCAATGACCATGCGTACTCCATTGCCATTTGTCGTTGTGCAAACAAATTATTTGCTTAAGCTGGATAATCGTATCAATTCATTGAGTCGACATAAGACGACATTATTTTGATAGGATGAGCTTGATCTTTAAACGGGACTTACTCATCCCAACATTTCCACTGTGATCCAACATCATTCCTGCATTTACATGCAATATAGAATGGCAGTCTGGTCTACGTGTATTGGTCGCTAAATATGCCCTTGTTCTATTTCCTTTTTGAAAAATCACGGAAGCGACAAACACTCGGCTCATCTCATGCCTCACTAATCATTGCTAAATTGGAGTACATAAATTCAAGTGTGCAAAAAAATGGGGTGATGCAATAGCTTAATTACCAAGTTGTAATCCATTTTTTAATTAAAAATCAAATCAAATATGTTCATCAAAGCTTGAAATGAATGGGTCACGTGAATGATGCCGGAGAGATAGGTCTACCATTATACACTGTACGTCTTTTCTCCCCAATCCAATCTGCTATACTTCCTCATGCGATGGGTAAGACAGCGACAGAGATTTTGGGGAATATGAGACACAAGGCTTAAACCACTTATAAGATTCTCTTACGTTTTTATTCACTTATAAAGTAACGAAAGCCGTTTCTCTTCTCACACGTTTTAGTTGACTGTCAGCAATATATGAGTGAGCATGTTGATGACGCTAAAAAATACAAAACGAGCCAAAATTAAAATGCTAATATCACATGCTTGAAATGGTGGACACGTAGTAACTATTAATTCAATCAGGTGCAAACATGTCTTCATCAAAAGCTAAATTATAACTTGACACATAGTTATAAAATACTTGAATATAACGTCACGTCCGCAAGTTGTGAAAGGGCAGGCTTTCGCCACTTGTGTATGCCCTTTTCCACTAGGTTTTTTCTTTCAAAATTACTCAACCTCTTTTATAGTCTCATGGAGTGCCTCAAGTCTAACTGATCTAGCATCCGTTTGCATAAGTGCTCCAACTACTCTATATAGATTAGATTCGCAGGTATGCATCCCATTTTTAAAAATCGACATGGACATGAATATTGATCGGGGAAAATCTCTTCTCGTTTACCCAGAAGTGGAAAATTTGATCGGGAAAAAGCAGAGAGGATTTGTGAATACTTGAATCCTCTTCATTTCGTTACATTCACTTGATTTTGTTGGATTATTGCTCAAGTTCCCTTAAGTTGTTTTATAACCTAGTAAAGAGAAACTACTTTCGTGCTCGCTTTACCCGGTCATCGTAAAACGTGCTGGTTGCTGCTGCTACTACTACTGCTACGCCATACCATGATATTTCCACGTCTACACGGGGCAATAACTACTTTTCCCATCTTAGCACAGCGTTCTCATTCTCCACTCATCTTACTTACATGTTGGTCGTATGCTGGATTTCCAGAATAAAAATTTCTCCGCTATCTCCCCGTGCTTTGCTCAAATGTAACGGGAGCGAAAAATACCGTGTTGTCAACGAGAGTCGACAAAAAAATTGGGATTTTTTGCATGATTTTGATAAGCATAAGCCTAGCATGGCACAGTCTTTCTTCACTCACTAAAACTGGACTAGTGGATGTCCAGATGAGAATGGGTGGTGGTTTCCTTCTCTCGTGAATGTGCGAACTGGGAACTAAACTAAAGATGGTAGCTGCAGGAACATTTTTTCTCGTTGATTGACGCGATAGATGGGCCTAGCATGTGGGTAGATATACTGCTAATCGACCAGAGACTCTTTCAACTCAACATATTTTTTCTTCCCCAAAATTAACCTAGTTTCCCATTGATATATTATTCAAACGCACTTGTTCCTTGATGGAAGAGTACCTTGAATCCACTCTTGTGGAAAACACTATGGTTGGAGCACTTTTTTCTCTACTCAACTCAAGCTAGATACAGATATGAATTTGTGTACACAGACTGGATTTTGTTGAGAGGTTTGTTTTTCATTTCCAGACATGAGATGAGGGCAGAGTAAGTAATAGGAATAATGCTCACATTTTAAAACTTGAGATTACAAATTTTCATTGTAATAACATTCATTACAAATCCAATGTAAATTCATATCCTTCAGTTACACAATAAAAGCAAGGGAAGGAGTTTATACATTTTAATTTATATAACGCTTTCTTTCCTTTACCCGTCCGTCCTTCGTCTTTGTCGAGTTTCCATAAAATGCGAATTTTTGTATGATTCACAAGTTGAGTGCTGTACTCTTCTAGGGCTCCGATTCACGCAAAGAAACAATCCAAAATGCAAAGTTCAAATAGCTTATAAATTAAATCCTGGCGAACGAAACGGCCGCACGTCACTCCCGTCTCTCCATTCAGTTTTTGACAAAAAGCCTTGTCTGAAAAACGTTAATAATGAACCATTGTAGAAAAAGTTTGTATATGAGATAAGTTTAGGACTGGTTGGATTGTGATATAAAAACAAGACGTGAATGGAGACTCAAGCTGCTGCAAAAACATGGGCAGAAATCTCCACCTGCTGCAGACTATCCTTCTCTATTGACTAATGCCTTCTTTTATATGTTGGATAGTGGACCATTAAGTTTGCATTATAATGTCGGCCATACACAATCCAAAATTTTGTGAAGTAGCCATCTATATTAAAGACAAGGAGCTTCCTAACAACTTTCTCTCTACCGTGGGCACTTTGCATCTTTTCACTAATAAGGTTTTAGAGGAGCTTTCCCTGTTTAATTCATTACTTCGTTCCCGTCATTCAGACACATTCTGTTTCGTCATGAAAGATCATGAGTGGCATTCAAGGGCTTTCTTCAAACTGAGGTAGTCGTAAGTAGAACCTCCAACTCTAACAAGAGTCAATATCAAATATAAACCAACATAACAACGGAGACTCTGTCTCTCTCGCTCCGGCCGTTTTCAGTGGTTGAGAGGTATAAATTGAGAGCTCTGGTTTGGTAGTGGCAGTCCGCATTTCTGAAAGCTTCAATCTAGAACCTTTCAAAGCCTCATCCGGAAAGCTGAAGCTAAGCTGCTTCCTCATCAAAATCCCAAAACATACTTTCATAATAACTTCCGCTGTAACATTTGGGCAGAAAATCAATTGGAACACGGAAACTGTTTCCAAGTTTCCTAAACAAGTGGAATTGGAAAAAGTGGTTGGATTTTGATTTTTCATAACGTCACATTTCCATTTCTCCTTCCGGCAGCACATCTCTCTGCTGGAAATAGGAATGGAGTAAGAATGCACTGGAAACCCTTCGTTTGTGCTTCTTACAATCATCAGCAGCCAGGAAACAATATTGAAATTGACAGGTTAGAATATATTTTCATGTGGGTGTGTGTAAGTGACGAGTTGCATTGACAGAAGTTGCATGTAAATGATTTATGGCATGCCACAAATCTCTTTCATAACATGACTCATAAGACCCAACCAATATCATTCTTTGTGCAGTGTGGCATTAGCAGTGCAGACTGATTTTCATTCCATACAAGCTCTGCTCTGGTATTTTTTTCCATTTCTCTTAAAAAACAAAAGACGGACACATTGATTTTAGTTTAGTACACATAAATGCATACAATCCTAATTCCCAAAATAGTCCATAAATTAAGACCCAGCTTTGTCTCCGCTACTAGTCATTTTTAACATGGGACCACCGCATTAACAAGTTATTAGCAATGTACACATATATGAATGTATTTGTGTGAAGTGAAATCAGTTAATCCGAAACGAATCCCTAAATTCCCAGCTACTTACTCAACCCAACATTTCATGAACATTTGTGGAAGGACGAGCTCACAAGGCCAAAACTCTTTTTAAACGAGTGCAAAGAACACGAAAAATATTGTACGTATTCCACGGGAAGTTGAGAGTGCAACAACACTCACACTAATACTGGCTTACGTACTTATCATTACAAAGAACACAAAGGAAAAATCAGAGAAACTCTTTGAGAACATTGAGGGGAAGGCAACCGAGAATTAAAGGTGGTCTGTCCTGCTGTCATTGTCATAGTGTACATATAGCCCGTGAGTACCTACGTACATATGAACAGAGTACAGAAAGAATGAAAGTCATGTGCTCTCACAGTTTTCAGCTATTGCTTTACGGCTCACATCACATATAAGGGAGCTCACCCACCCACTACAATGTGTAAAATATACTGCTGACTGACTGACTGCTGCTTCCATGTACTACACCTTTCCTTGATTTTTATTATTGTGCTGCTGAAAAACAGAGTGGAGGCAAGTCAGCAGCTGAATCTGAATCCTATCTTGGTTTATTAATATCAAAAAAGTGTGAAAAAACAATCACCACATTGGAATATATGCAGTAATAATAATATTCCATAACCCATGGGAAGTGCTATTAGTCAGCAGAATGGATGGGGATTTGGATCTTCTTGGTTTCAGTTCCTTTGTGCAGCTTCAAAATAATAAACCACAAATTGCCGTCATTTCAAGTGAGGTAAGCTTTTCAAAAATGTGGAGAAGATGTGTACACCTGCAGATTCGCCTGTCTACTGCAGATTCGCAAACATAAGTGTAGCATGGCATACCAATGTACGTAACTGACTCCCAGAGGTATCACCGATGATTTATGTTGTATGAGACTAGTTTATCAGTTCTTTGTGTACAAATACAGTTAGAGTGTATGAATTTACAGACGTATTTAGCTAATCGAGCTGATATCGCTAACTGTACTATAGAGTTTCTGGCCTATCGTTATCTTGTAGGAGTGCGCAATGTGTCATAATATTGTTAATTGGACATTCTCACGATACCTCATTCAGCTTTTGGTGTTGTAATAATATTTTTTGCATGATGTGCAATGTGTAATTTGCTGTGGTTAAACCCGTGCTTACGAACAATCTGTCAGTAAATATTACAATGATGATGAGATTGATAGTTTGATTTGATGGTTTCCCCCACAGTTAAACCGAGATGCTGCTATGGTGCTACAAGAAGTGGAATGCTATTTTAGCCGGAAGATGTTAGATAGTCATCCAAAATAAAGCTAGTTTTTACCAAGAAACCAAACCAAATCAACCACATTATGTGTACCTTCAACGAAATTTAATACCAATTATAGTATCACGTCAGTAGCATTCCTTGCTGAAGGCGTTTGTCTCGTCCTCACCTTCAAGTCAATCAACATTAAAGTATCTATATCAAATTCCGTTTTCCAGTCGTGTCTTCCATTAAATGTGCAATATAATTTGTGAGATTTATGCATTGACGGAAATAAGTACGTAGAGCTGCTGCAAGATTATCAATCAACTGATGAAACGAAGCCTTTGGCCTAATTTTGGTGTCGAGGCAAGGATACAGTTCTACTACTAACATGAGGTGAGATAAGGAAATTATGATGTTTGCTATTTATTCAAGTTATTCAATCTGACATGACGTTGTTTTTTATTTCAGTTTTATGTGGGCAGTATCTACATTCCTGTTAGGGGTTATTACGGGGGTTTGCCTTGTGGGTGCTGCAGCTTGGTATGTCTTGAGCTATTTCTTCCATGACCCTGATAAGACAACCGCTGAACATACTAGAGAACCTGAACAAACTACATCTGCTACATTTCAACTTCCACCGGTATGTCTCATATTGTACTATTCAACTGTTGCCATAATAATGTGCAAAACGTTATACTTAATATAATTTTTGTTGTAGGTGCTTTTAACAAAAATTAGCGATGAGTCCTGCAAGTCCAAAGAAAGTTGTTGGGCTTTCAATTTTGTTCTCTATTTTCTATTCCGTGAACTACGGAACTCGGAAGGGATCCGTAGATGGATTTTGCGGAAACTGTCTTTGGAATTTGAAGAACTTTTGGCAACTTCCGTGCTCGGAAAATTTTTCTCCAGTATTGCTGTAAGCAGTTGTATATAAGTATTTGTGTGTACATTCCATTAATAATTCTAGTATCATTTTAACGAATTTTCAAACACAATTTTCACACAACAGATACAAAATATCGATGTCGGACAAAATTTTCCTATCTTCAACTGGATTAAAACTTCCAAAGTGGAGTTACACCCGGTGTTTAGGAATATTTCAACGTTGGATATTTTAGTAGATTTGGATTATGCAGGTGGATTTCAGTTTTCCATTCAAGCAGAGACCCACTTAAAACATTCGGCTTTTCTATCAGTACGATGTAAGTTGGAGGCATTTTTGCCAAATGATTTATGACAATGTATTTGTATAGTATATAAATATATATAATGTGTATTTTTATTGCCCTTAGTTAATGGTGTGAAAGGTCAGGCAAGATTGCAATTTACTACGGAGCCTTATGCCCATTGGTCATTCAGCTTTATAGAAAATCCTGATATTGACATATCTGTTGTATCACAACTATACGGAAAAAGTTTTAATCAAGTAACTACAGTTATATCAAATCAGGTATGTAAAAAAATTCATAATTAGTATGTTTACCATTTTAAATGTTAAAGGTTACAATTTTTTCCATTTTTTTTGTCGGCTTGTAGCTAAAACGTTCAGTTAGGAAAAAGCACACACTGCCAATGTTTAAAATCCGATACAAACCATTCTTTAATCGTATCGAGCACATTATTCCAGCTCTGGTTCCCAATGCGGCACCAAGGGTTGATGCAAAAGGATCTCTAACCGTAACCTTGGTGGAGTGCCGTGGTTTAATGAATAATATTTTGCTAGGAAGCATGTATGCAACAGTGGGAGTCGGTATGTGTGGAACACACTTTGACGTAAATATTATGTTGTTTAATGAAGGGCACTATTGACAAAAAAAATTTGTCCATGTTCCATGTCAAACGAAGGCGACCTTGATTGGATATCGGCATACACTGATGAGTTTGGATGCAACTTTATGATCCGTGATATCGTTTATATTAAGACTGCAAGGAGAGAAGCAAATCTGGACTTTACTCTGGTTATGTGAGTGACGCATTTATTTATGCTATGTGTAGAATTATTATTATTCAGTCGGGAAATTTAGCATGGTCATGTAATCAACTTGGGTTCTTGTGCTGCTGCTCAGGACAAATGAAACTATTGTGGTGGAGTCATTAAATTCAAATGTCGCAACATCATCCTTCCGATTGATAAACTTTGAGTCTGGCGATGAAATTTTGGCAGTGGACGGCAAGAAGGTCACCAGTATTAAGCAGTGCATTAAAAACTTTAAAAACAGTTCATCCATGAAAGTGATATGGAGAGTAAAGCGGAGATGTGCCTCGGCCTTGACACCAAGCAAAATGGATCCATGGCCTGAGGAAACTGTTGCTGTTGCCTCAGCTTCCATTACACCTACTTTAGAGTCAAAAACTAGCAAAAGTTTTAGTGAACTTACGGTACTCAACAACACTTCATCCAATACGTCACCTAATCAAAGTCGGCGGAGTTCTATGGTTGGAAATGGGGATGCCGACATTACTGAAAGGAGAACAAGTTTTCCTTTGAGGAGCTTTTGCCCAGAATCGACGTATCCGAACATTATGAAATCCGCTGAGATACCATGTTGCAAAGTATGTTATTTAGTGTGCATTAAGCAACACACTACGGTTTAAAAATTCAATTAAAATCAATTTCAGGGCAGTGCGTTAATTTTACTTATAATGTTTTAGGATCCAATATTCATGGAATCGTTTAGTCTTGATGTTGAGGAGTCAAATCGCTATCTAAATGTTTCACTATGGAGTGCACGATCGGCTGATGGAGCCCCCAGTAGCCCTAATTCCAGTCCAACTAGTAGCCCGAATAAGAAAGCAAAAGTAAGGCTTGTATTTTAGTTTAACGTTTTTCAACTGACCATTTCAGGTTTTAAAGGTTCTAATTTCATTCAAAGGGCTGTGATCTTGATCTCATCACATTCAACGGAAACAGAGTGGTGGGAACGCTTTCAATTGCCCTGTCCGATATCATAGCGGAATGTGGTACTACTGGAATGGGGTATTTTGTGAAGGATTATTATCTTTCCTCACCAGACGGTGCAGCCTCAGATGCGTTAGTACAAAACTCCAATGTATAATACAGTTTTAGCAATGAAACTTATCTGTATTGAGCTTTCTTGTTTTGTTTCTAAATAGAAAACATCACATCCTTTCCGATCATTCTGGCTTTGAAGCGCACATGTGCTACGGGAAAGTATCAATTTCCTTCCTTTTCAAAGCCAAGGAAGATATGTCGAAAAGGAAGGATTCTGCTGATTCTTGCACCTCAAACTCTGTAATTCCACACATTGAAATAGGAGAAGAAGCCATGCCTATTCCAATGACTTCGGCCAACAATCTGAGTCCAACTGATGACCCACAATGTCATCAGTTCATTAGAACACAGTTTAGAAGTGCCACTGTATGCGATTATTGCAACAAAAAGGTATAGCAGCATTTCCTTCCTTCTAGTTAATCGTTCAAATAACTTGTAAAATAACTTGTGTGATTTTTCCTAACTAGATTTGGCTAAAGGAAGCCTTTGCATGCCGTATATGTCATATGAAATGTCACAAGAAATGTAATGAGCGATGCCTTGCCAATACAATATGCCGGGGTGAGGGAGCCTACCCAACGATAGGAAGTCAAGCTTCGTTTTCATCACAAGGGGGAAATCCAGAAATAATTACCACGGAAAGTGATCCTTTACCAGACAACAGAAATTCTGGGGATGCCAGCGCAGAAAGCACTGTCTCTGGTTCACCATCCTTGGTAATCTATAAATGACAGTATATCCGTTTCCCACAATAAGTATTTTGTTTTTTTTATTTCACATAATGTTTTATTCACAGCAGCCCTCCAATAATGGTAGCTCTAGCTCTAGTCGTAGGAAGACTCTTGGGGGAATCCTCAGCGCAGTTCAGAGTAGGTCTGTTCAGCTCCGAAGGGCAGGATCAGCTACAACATTGTTGCCACCCAGTCTTAATCCGAATTCCACATCAAAAAGCCTTCCTCCATCGCCACAAGCGTCTCCTACAACTAGTCGCAAGGTTTTATTCATGTTTCTTATGTTTTCACTCGTTTTGCGATAAATTATGATATTTTTACATCCCTTCATCTATCTAGACTTCCGTAACTGGTGGAAGTGCTGCTGGCGGCTGGCCTACTAACCCTTTTGAGGTACTAAATGCTTCCGGTCTAGGATCCTCCGACTCGGATCTACAAGCAGTTATTGACCACTTGATTCAACATCCCAATGAAGATTTAGAGTCAGTAGCAAAGGAAACGGGGCGGGATATTTACTGTGACTTATCCCTGTCCGAACGGAAGCAGAAGCTTAACAATGTGGTTAGTACTTATGCAGTTTGTCTTATGGTCTTATTATTTGGGTTGACAACCTCCGTTTGTTGTCAACTTTTCTTTAAATAACTTGGCCTTGTTTTTTGATTGAAACTATTTTCTTTCAAAAAAATAGTTTCAATTCTATTTTGTTAGTGAATCACCTCAAGGTGCTGAAATCCTAAGCTCAATTTTTAAACAACCGTTAATTTATGGAATGTAGAATACTTTTTGTTATTGTCGTGTATTAAGGTTAATATTATTATTTAGGTAGTTTTCTTAATCTTAAGGAATGACTAGTACGCTGGTAGACACAAATAGATATTTTGAGTTTTATAGCTAAAAATTCCAACCGTGAGCGAAAAATCGACAAACTTTTGAAAATTAGTCAGTATTCTTCCATGCAGTCCGTGCTCCATTTAAACTGGCGTAGTTGTAAGGGAGGTAGCCGTTTAGCTCGTCACAAAACATTGATCTCCATGAAGTACTGCTACGAACGACTGGATTTTTAAAAGCATGTATATAATGTATACGTTTATCATTAGTTTCGTTACCTTAGCAGGTCACTGAACATTTCAAATCGACCTCGTATAATTTATTGAATAAAGCGGGTGTATGTTAAGAAAACTGAATGGGTTCTGTGGCTTTCTCTATTTTTTGTGAAATAAACTAATTTTAAGTTGCACGCATGAAACCTTTCATTACTTTGCACTCTCAAAATGACATGAATGTGTGACGTTTCAACTTCAACCGCACCTTATCACAAAGCACTTATATGAGCACGCATGAATTAAGCTTTTTTATTAATTCTGTATTACTACCTAATATGTTTGGGGAATGCATGTGATTCCGCATGAAGTTGAATGATTGGTATGCCAGTATTACTCTCTTCCTTTCTCTTGATCTTTCCATTGGAGAATTGCCAGTCACTTTGGAGTGACTGAGTAATTCTGAATGTAATGCTAATGTTGGGGTTCTTTGTAGCTGAATCGACTGCAGGAGGAAATCAACATAACGACAAATGAGCGTCTTGCGCTATCTAAAGAAGAGCCTGTTTCACCCACCTCCTCTTCCTCCACCAAAGCAAGCATTGCCCTTCAAATTTCAAAGTGCGAGGAAAAAGTTCATGCCTTGTCGCTACTAATGCTCCATTACTGTTCCGGGTTGCAGCATGTGCAAGACTTGGAGGAGAATGAGAAAGATGAAATTCTAATCAGAAGTACTGTCTATGATGACACTCAAACCGCTAACGATAGTATTAGTGACCACGACACTGAGTGAATATAGTAGACATTATTTATGACCACCAGGATCATAACGAACTGACTCTATATCACACTTTGTTTTCACAAACATTCAATAATCTATATTATTATCTATCTATACAATCTATACTGAAATTTTGTAGACTAGCTGTTCAATGAGCTCTTTTAGTTGTATCGAATCAGAGTAGAATCAGTATTTTTCATATTGTGGTGTAATATTTAACGTGTTTAAACGTGTGAAAGAATTTTTAGGTATTCTCCTTTATATTTCAACTAGCGTAACTATTTCTTTTCTTCCTGTAGACAAGAAACATTTTATGTAATCATTTAATACTGAGATAACCTACACCATTCCTTGCTTTGCATTCCAAAACAAAGATTTTAACTCTAAGCAACTCAAATATAGTATTTAATAGCTGAATTTTAATTTGTAATTTTAGGCAAAGCAAGCAAGTTGGTTGCACTACACAATTACCATTCACTACACGTACTTGATATAACATAATCATAAATATACTAGTCCTCAGCAAATACTCATTGGCAGTCTGGATTATAAGGTTGGGTCGAGAAATCAAATCTGTTCACTTTCCTAGTAAGCTATCTCTTCTAGAAACTGAAATTAGGGAATAAATATCTTCAAAACAATTAAGTCATTCGTCAATCAACAAATTAATGTGCAACTTTTGCAACTAGACGTAGAAATAGTAGGAGTATACTGTAACCAAAACACAAAGCATGACAAAAGCCTTGTCTTGAAATGTTCATCAAAATATTTACAAATTGAAAACAAATTGTCAGGTATTATATTGTGAAATACGCAATGTGCAAAATACTAATGTAAGAATTTTTGAGGAATTTCTGGTTTAGAAAACGCATAATACAAACATATCTGTAGAAAACACAAATTATGTACTTTTAGGTAATATGGATGACATAAATGGTCATAAGTTAACTACTGGTGTAGAGTCTGAAGTGTAGAAAAATATTGTAGCTTAGCTGAATGGAAAAAAATCCAAAGAAATTTTAACGATTGCATGTGAAAAGGCTGTTATTTTAAAAATCAATCGTAAACAAGTCCTCAACTGGGCACCAGTTGTTTTGTGCATTTAAAAGGGAAATGGGAAATACATCGGTTTATGTACTGGATGATAATGATAGCAATATTGAAATTGGTATTTGTGATACTGTCTAGTTACTACATATTAACATTCCTAATATACTTAATTATTGTGCAGGTATAATTTAATCAACATTTCATAATGTTTAAGTACACAACTTTGACTACTGAAAAGTGCTATTTCGTTGCCTGCCACATCACTAGCGCCTTCACGGGGTGTGATGTTAACTTGTTTTGTATATTGACTGGCGATTGTAGGGAACCTGGTTACTGACTTTACTTCCGAGAATACTATTATTGCTGAACTGATTCCTTTTTTTAAAAAATACATAAGTATTGTAATAATTGGTTGGGTTCATTGGGAAATTGTGCGTGTGTGTTACAATGTAGCTATATTGTAGCAGTTCACTGTTAAGTTTTTGTCAATGCGACTTGAATAAGGTGCTTGAATAAAAACCAATCAGTGATTCAGAAACTGTTTGAATAATTTAAAAAATACAGTTACAATTTACTTTTTGACATTTTAAACAGTTTTTATGCATTGTTAGCATTACTTGCAACGAGGTAAATAATAAAACTTGTTGGCTGTGTCTGGTTATAAAAAGTTATGATATTGAGGTGGTTGAGGGTTGCCATTTTATTTGCGCAGATGGTCTAAAATCCATGTCAAGAACTCGGAGACTTTAGAGTACAACGCGGGCTGTCCGGCGTGACCACATTTTGATGGACCTAATGATACGACTCCAAGTTGGAAAATTCGAATGGGACCTCCCAGGCTCTTTGGGCGGAGAGGCATCATCAAAGGGCCACCACTGTCCTGTTTTGTAAAATGAAATGGTCAGGTTATCTTTAATGTACCAATTGTAGCATGAAATGAAGTTTTTATGCATTGCATTCGCTTACTCCTTTGCACGAATCCATGCCCTCCTCACCACCGGCGCAAAACTGAAAAAACAATAAATGGGAAATTCTTATCATTTATTTTATAAACTAATATTCGATATCTAAATTTGTAAAAACAAACCCTTCCATCATCCAAGTGTTCCCCAAAGTTTTCTTTGTGAGCATAAAATCTGTTACATTCATCCATGGAAACTAAACCAAGCTTGACATATTGCAAAACTGGTGCATTGTCTGGAGAATCATATGCCACACGTCCCCATCCAGCTACAATGACTTTGTTGCCATCCTTTGAATTCACTTTTTGCAGTTTTTCTCCATGTGGAATACAAACCGGGCTCACAAATGCTGCAACCAAATTGGAAGTATTCATGAAAATTATCAAACGTATGAAAACCAGCTATCTATTTATTAAATAAATATCATACAAATTTCGTTAATCTTACGTCCAAGTGCTGCATGCTTCTTCAACCTAACAAGGGCGATATCGTTCTCCCTACTTTTCTGTCTGTCATAATCATCATGAGGGATGATTTCGTCGATTTCCATATCCTGAACTGGAGGTGCACAAACTTTTGCTCCAGATGCTACTTGCTCACAGTCTTGTTTGGTTGTTTGATCATACTCACCAAGTCTAACGGTTTTGCTGATAAAATATAAATTATGCATAAAAGTACTACAATATTTAGATGACATTGACAGCGCAACAAAGACATGCACGGTGGTATAGAATGAAACTTACAGTTGGTATCCGTATGGCAGATTGGTCACGCACTATATTTGGAAGTAAATAGGTTAAAAAATTAACTTTAAACATTTTAATTTATATAAAGGTCTTACATGAGCTGCAGTTAAAACATATCTATCGTTTATAAGCGTTCCACCGCAAGCATATTGAACAGGTTCGTCATCAGCTAGAATTAAAAATAATATAAATCTAGTGGTGATGTGATGAGATCCAAATCACTAGTCGGAAATTCTGACAGCATTACCTGAGAATCCTAATAACGCCATCCACGGGTAGACTCCTAAACCTGCGTCTTGACCACCAATGATACGATCTGAATTAATTGACTTACCGCAATCGCTCACATTTGGCAATAGGTTAAAGTTCTTGTGTGCAGTAATGTCCTGCTGTAGCAATTCATTTGTCGTCGGTGCTGGACGAGGCTTCTTTTCTTCAGGGGGAGGTTCCACTTTGGTGGGTGCTGGTTTTGGAGGTGGTTTCACTTCCGTATTGCCACCATCAGACGCTTTTGGACAACAGACTCGAGGTTGTGGGCCATTTACATCACAAGTTGATTCTTGCAGATAATGAATGCTTGTTGGGCTCACAGGTCGTTTCTTAAGAAGCTGAAAGAGCTCTTTACAGTTTGGTAACGGAATGCATAGCCCAGGTTCATTTTTGGGGGTTTCACATGCGTCTAGAAATTTTGGAGCAATTTACTTTAAATTATTAGCCCTAATCTAGAACCCGATAGTTTTATGTTATGCAGCTTAATATTACCATCTGCTGCGAACACGGCCGTAAATAAAAATGCGAACAGGAAAGCCACACACAAGGTATTCATGATGTCAGATTTGAAATTTTTGCAAAACTAAGGCCTAGAAACGTTATCAAGAATGTCAAAACAGTGTGATCGCCACCATATGGGAAAATGGACCTCAAGGACTTCAAAATTTCACTATTGAAATTGAAGGTGACTACAATTATTCATTATGCACCAACGAGCAGCAGAACGACAGTGATATGAGTTTTCATACAACATGGAAATGGTCATGATTATACGGTCATTAGACCTTCTGGTGAATACCAAAGGAAAGACTTTTGAATGATATGCTAATTAGTTATTTTGGACGCTTCGATAATGTGAGCACTAATATACAGACAAAGATGTACCTAAGGATCAAATCAACTCTCACACAAGTAAGATGCATCAATGCACGAGCACAAGAATATAAACAGGTCTCCGGAACATAGACGGCAAAGCGTATATGCACAATCACAATGCACACCATTCATATCCATTTTCAGACAAAGCCAACGAAAGAATGACAAAACGATTCATCTCAAAATACCTTCCAATGTTTGGACACTTCACTTTAACATGATTATCATTTTATTGGAACTGAAAAATTTAAATCTCGGAATTTCCTTGGGTTTATGCTATTAAGACACAACACATTGCATAATCCTTTCTTCTGCTCAATGGTAGTTGAAATGCTCAGTATTCTCCTCTGGTTTGCCATTCTCCTCTTGGTTGGCATTCTCCCCCCGGTTAGCATTTTCCGCTGGATTGTCATTCATTGCATTTGGGTTCAACGACCAAACCCTGGTAATTCGCAATCTGTATAATAAAAAAAGAAACAACGAAACCGTTATTGACGTGTATTCCAAAACTTTTTAAACGAACGTCAACTTCCCTTCCCTTGCAACCGCCACGTCTTAATTTTTACATAATTGAAGAACACTCTATACTGTGTATATCTTACTCGTCAATTTGTTCGTTTTGGTAAATCACACCAGGTACTCGGGGTCGTCGCTGCACAGATCGTTGTCGATCCTAAATTTGAATGAAATATATTATGTAAACATTTTATTCATACGATTAATTGATTTTACTCTCAGAAACTGGTAACTTGCTATCTAAATAGGTGCCAAATGACACCAGACTACTGTCAGATCAATACCTGTGGCATGTTGGCAGCGGCAACAGAAGGTCTCAAAAGTGGCCTGTTGTGTCCGGCAACAAACGGTCGCACAAGGGGCATACTGGGACCTCCAACCTGAAAAGTTTCCCCATCTCTTATAAGTCGGAGTCGTGGCATTCTCAACCCGACGATGAAAGGTGGTTGTGATCCATTCATGCTTACAAACGGTTCAATCAAAAATTTGTCGTAAACTGTATTTCTGAACTTTTGCATAAAGTTTTAATCTCTGGAGGAGGAAACAAGCAAACGCTTCTCTTCAGAGTCTGAAAGAGACAGCAAATAAATTTACTGATGAACTGAGGTTTTGTATTTTATAATGTGACTCGATTGTGTATGAAAAACTTACAGAGCTGTCCACATTTGACAACGAATCTACTGGCTAGTAAAAACGAAGCTAACCTTTACCTCAACATCAACACTTGGATGATATTATCCAAAGATTAAGTTGTAAGCATTTTTGTACGATAAAAAATAATGGTTATGTACATAAACAAATGATCGGGCATAGTCTACATTGATAATTTTAACTTTTCTTCAGACAGATTTATTTTCTTATTGGTACTAGAAACGGAGCCATGCATGAAAGACATAAAGAAAATATTAGAGTCATGTCAGCAATCAGATCCTCCGATTCCCATTTATCTTCTAAACAAACGGCGAAAATTATGTGGTTGTCGATGTCGTCTCAAAGCACCTTACTACTTGGCTGCATAATCCAAATAAAATTATGTCACCATGAGTCATTTGAGACCACCCTACTCGATACTAAAAAGGCCTTATATTGTACATAATCTTCCGATATCCGTCTCAAGCACAGCATCTTTTCATACGGACTATAGTGAATCTTGTTGATGCTTATTTTCATGATAGAGCTTTCCTGCATCCCAAATGCAACATCTTTGTCGTCAACGGATGCAATAACAATAAAAACTAACGCATTTGTTAAGACCAAAACGAAACTTATAAGGATTAAAATTTTTAATAGCCAGCACATTTTTTAATCATGTAGTATGTTGCACTTAATGATTGGTTTGCACTCAATAAATATAAGAGTACAACTTATTGACGTATGCACCGAAATATCCATGAATGTTCATAAATCCCAACATTTCGTACAAATCTTTCAATTATGAAGTTCTAGGCATTAGTTTCTTCGACATGAGACGACGAATGAAGTACTAATGAAAGTACTGTAATCAATTCAATCCGTCACAATAGCTCGTTAAACATGTTCAGTCGATTGTAAATTCTCTTGTCGTCAGCTATTCAGTCACGATATGACATGAGACATATAAAATGCTCGAAATCAATAAAACTGAAGTAAACAAAAATCATCATGAAAATCGCGACATTTCATTCCTAAACTTTCCTCAACTTATTGTGCAGCACGTTTTTGTTACAAAAGCACTTATTGTTGGTGTTACTTCGTCTGTGTTTACATTATTTTCTTAACGATTATGTTCTTCAACTTAATGTCACAAAAATATTTCATCTCAGTCAAGTCAAGAACGGCACAGCCCAATAAAAATAACCACATTAACAACATGTATAACTACATAAACGACGATCGACTGGCGTAGTGAATGCCTGAGGTGAAGATTGTTTTGGTTTTCTATGCAAACGTTTTGTGTTACAGTTTTTACTCCGGCTATTAAACAATCTTTATCAGGAAAGAATTTGTTCATGAATACTGGTTAGCAAGGGCTGCGAAAATATCGAAAAATCTTCGTAATAGTCAGTCCAAGACAAGTTGATGAGTTCTGTATTAGTATCATAATTAGAAATTTAATAAAATGCCACAGATTAGGAGCAGTTTACGAAGATTACGATTGGGATTTGGGTGAGATGACAATGAATGCAATGGTATAGATGGCTACTGAATTCCACACATTTGAAATATTAAACGTTAGATGTTCTCCTGTGTCACGTAAAAGTAGGATGCATTCTTGAAAAGAGTTAATCCAGCCATACAGATATGCATTTTGTAAGCACGATTTGAGAGATTGCAGTTTAGAGTGTGTCCATATAGCATGAAAATTGTGACCATGATCCATTACGAATGTCTATTGACAGCAGCACCTAGTAAGTGAGTACTCGGATGAAATCTTGGCGTATATGTCTCTATGAAATCTCAGTTCCATACATTTACGCATTATGTAGATGCAATGATCTTTGACGTTTTTGTTGTCAGAAATTGATGGCTTCATTCATATGAATCCATGGTACTTAAATATGGATAAAAGCAAAACTATTTCAAACAATTGTATGAAACAAATGGAAACAATTAATCTGACAATTAAACAACATGTCTATACATCTGGCCTATTCTTTATTAGTACAACAAACCCTTTCACCTCTAAGTTACAATATAATTCATGAGAGCATGTTTTGGTTATTTTATATTGGTTATAAGGTCATTAAGCTAATATAACTGTAAATTTTCTTTCTACAACTCTCAAGCTAAATATTCTCCTTTCATAAAGTGACAATTTCATAATGAAAGACACTTGACATAAAATTCATTTCGTGTCATACATCCAACAATCTACTAGATGATTAGTAATGTATTAAAAAATACAGAGTCTTGACTTAAAAAATGACACGCGAATGCACGGACTATCTACAGATCTATAATTAAAAACTAATGACTACAGAAATTACAAAAATCCATTACATATTTAAAACAAACAAACAAACGAGACAATATAATATAAACGACGTACACAGATTTAATATAACTGAAAGTAGCTACTTGAATGTAAACAGATTAGAACTGTATAATGTTGCGTCGTCTTAGTAAAACCAAAGTTATGTCGATTAGCACTGCAACAATTGCTAAACTTGAGAGAACAATTGCAATATACCAGGACACTGCGAGACTACTATCGATTTCTTTGGTGACTTCGATTGTGTTACTTACCAATGACTTCGTTCCACCGCATTGTAAAATGTTGCAAAATGCTTCTTTGATGGATTCCAAGAGTAGTTGATTGTCAGTGATGAAACTACTATCGGTTGGCAAAATGGTTACGATCGTTATATGTTTATTCACACAGCACAAACGCTGGTGAATCGGGCTTTCATTTCCTGCCTTCAGCACAGTGTTGCTGGTAGTATACTGTAGGGTTTGACCTTTAAAATAAAGTGAATCTTATAATTTATGTTCTAAAGCATTACGCATATTAAATAATACATTTCCAGACCAGTGAGCTTTACTAGTAGCTAAGATATGCTTACCGTTTCCAAAGAAATCCAGAGAAAGAAATTTGCCTGTGTTTCCCAAAGTGAAATTGTTAATGCGATAGTAGTACACATTGTTGGCGTTGTTGGTATCATTATGAAAAACGGTTATGTTTGATATTGGAAGGTTCAACGTGTTGACGCATGGTTTGCTTTCGTCCATCAACGTTCTCATCTGTTGGTCTAATCCGGACACTCCAACAAAGTAATGAGGTTTAGAGACATTCTGTGGAAACATTATTTATAATTATTTTACTTTGATTGGAAATGTTCGATTTTTTGTTTGTTTTTTAACAACTTATTCTTTCATTAAAGTTGGGAAGACCTACCTTAGGTTCATGATTCACTACAGATTGCTCTGAAACTTCTTTAAGTTGGTACACAGTTGTGGGGTCACTACGGCATCTTACTTCTGATATGTTTGCTGACGTAAGACTTAACGACGTGTTTGTAGGTTGAGACAGAATCACAGGAATCACGAACAGCAACATTTTTATTGTCAGAACTCGTTGAGACGCCATTTCAAAAGTTGGTAATATGATAGCTCTTCAAAAACACTTAATACAAATATGCAATCAATCAATTTTTCGAATTATTTCTCTCCCAAAAGTTAAAAAGATATTGTTAATTTATGAAGTGTGACATGCCTAGTCGAATGGACAATGAAAAGAAGAATACAGCTCCACTTGACTACTATACTCCCAATCCGTTTCAAAAACATTCAGATTCATCTGCATATCTTCTTTTTTTTAGTATAAAGTAGTTCATGTTCACAACCTGGAAATTTTGCATAAAAAATTATCTGAGGATTTGGATTAAAAAATATGTGCCGGTTTTGCATACACGATAACGTCCGGCAAATTTGCATAAACTGCATCCTGTAGCCCACCACTTCGTTTCTTTTGTGAACAATCAATGAAACCAACTACGGTGGAGCTAAATCGTTCTAATTTTAGTGTTGATTCTATACTCTGAAACAAGATAATGGTAATGGTAGCTGTATTCTTTGTCTAGTCTACGCATTACACAGCTTCTATGCATGACAGTTTCTTAACATTCAACACAGAACGTTTGTAGTTCGTAAATGCCATATATATTTTACATAAGAACTAAAAAGTTAACATCGTTCAGAGGAAAGGCACATTTCTTTACCATAAAACGTACCGTAAGCTTACTACGCTACCCAAAGGACTTCAAATAAACTCTAAGAATTTTATTGTGTGATGATGCAAATGCTATTGCGGTTTTCGGATGAATGATAATGCAGCATTCTGGCGCTTCAGTTAATAAACCACTGGCATTGTGTGCTTCAGGAAGGAGCACTTTTTTGTCATTGCATCAGGAAAATCTTTTGCAGCGTTACGAGTCGTAACTTACGACTTGTAGCCCTGAGCAAGATGCTTTGGAAATTCGAGACTTGTATTTACGAAATGCTCCTCCTCAATATAGACTTTCAGCATTAGTATTGGAGAGCATTGTTAAACGTTACACTGTCATGATGTCATGAACATGCATATTGAAACGGATCCCTACTTCACAATCGGATACCGAATTGCATTGAAATTTCAAAGCAACATGTCCCAACACATTCCTACATCCCTTGTTTGTTGCTTAAAACATTTGCATAAGTATCATTTGCATTTTATTCCAAAGAGGAGGTTGCAGAGGTATTGCTCTGATAAGTATATGATAGAAGTAGAAGTGAATTTTTTTGGGTTA